>CM021106.1:601176496-601309707 GCA_007115665.2 Sequoiadendron giganteum | reverse complement strand
TGCTCATTTGTAAATTATTTATCTTTGAATACTTTCATCGTTACTCTTGAAAGTATAATCGCTGTTCATACTGCATCACTGGCATTAGCATACTTGATGCTTTTAAACATAATCACTGTCTGCCAATGAAATTGCTGCTATATCACTGTATTTAATATGAGCACAACACAGTGATTGTTAATCACTGCCATACCATAAGTTATGGTAATATTGTTGCCTCCAATCATTATTGTTGTTTACCATACATTAGTAACCTCTTATTTAACTTAATTACTGCTTCTTTAAACTTCTTTAAACACTTCCTTCCATTATCGCTGTTCTTTCATATATATATCTTTGTCATAGATTAATCTTTTCATTTAAACATTTTTTAGTTATCCTCTAAACATAAGTGATGTCTTACGCACTTGACGAGGCCCTTGGAATCCATTTGTAGATATTCTACTGTGATCGATTTATTTCTTCTTGGCGTATAATTATAAAGGTTTACATCCAATTTATCAACCTATTGTATACAACATCTGCCTGATCATGACATTCATTTCCTTTTGACATCAATGACAATATCTTGCGAACAATCTTGGCCAAATGCCTTTGACATCAATGACAACTTTGTTTTTTCAACTTTGACATCAACGACAACATTTCCAACACAAACCAGGTTGTCCCACTCAGAAATTTTTTATAAAATGCTTTGAAATGCTTTGGCTGCCAAAAAATTCCACAAACTCCAAAATAAGGGTTAAAACCCTAGTGCCCAGCAATAGAAAAATGATAACAAATAACTTGGGAATATTTGGCAACAAAACTCTTCCAAGTTGTCACAAAGCCTAGCTGCCCAAGAGGAATGAATATTTATATATATTTTCCCTATTATTTACCATTTCCTTCAAAGTTTGGAAATTCATCTTGGCACAAGACTTCACAAATTTTTGAAACTCCAACCGCTGAAATCCAAATGGGAAATCTGAGTGGCTCTACCAATAACCAGATAGGGTAGATAGTTTCACTACCAAAATTGATTGCCCAAAGGTTTTCGTCCTAGGGTTTTTGCTCCACAAGGAGCTCTCAGAAAAAAATCCCAATAGATAAAATAATTCAAGCATAATCTTCAAATGAGCTTCCAAATTCCCTTTATACCCCTCATTGCTCCGGAAAGTGACTTTAATTAAATATTTAACATTTCCGACACATTAGTCACTTTATAAATAATTAATTTATGTCATCATTTAAATATGCTTTTATTCGACAACTTACAATTAATTATTTAATTATTAATTATTTACCACACCCAACAAAAGGAACGAAGAATGTGGAAATAGATAGGAACTAAAAACTTGGGATGCCAATATATTCAGGAACTCACCTAGAACCTGCCTTACTAAAAATAGGCACTTTCCAAAGTTAACATTTCCCTCGAAGATGATGGGAACACACTCAACATGTCAAAACTGCTCCTAGAAAGCATCAATGTAGTCAACAAAAACCCCAAATCATAATGCCAACCACTGAATTTCATTTTGACAAAGTCAACGCTCACCAAGAAAGCTAGAGCTAATTACGATGCTAGAGTGCTCCCTCCCAAAGGATTGCTTGTCCTCAAGCAATGTTAACTCAACCTCTAAATCACCTGAGTGACTCCGACTGAAACCAAATGTGATCCCAAGGTCCCAAGTCAACATAGGAAGTCTATAGTTCCATCTACTCAAAGCACTATCCTGCTGGACACATGCACAAATGACCTCATGAAATCCACCTGCAAGAAGAAAAATCAAATACAGCAAAAACTATGTCAACTCCTCAGAGAATCGCTCTTCAAAAAAACCAACTTGGGACACCATAAGAGTAAGCTCTAGGAGGTTAACATTAGCTCTCACATTTCTAAAACCTTGCACTCCCACATAAAAACTGTCGTTGAAATCTAATCTGCTGCCCCACACATAAGTGCAAGACGAATATACGCAATCACAATTATTTGGTGCCCAAACACCTAACCATTACCGAAACTAGTTAACCAAACATGTCATCCTCTCCATCTGAGACCCCAAATTGACCCTACCAATGAGCCGGGTGGACTGAAATTGTTCAAATCTGCAATTGTTCAAGTCTAATTTTTCAAAATACATCACCTATAGAGAATAACAATCACTGCAATATTGAATAACCTTGGCCCAGATGAGTTTTTTTATCATTCCCTTGGCTACAAATGTCTCCCCAAAAGTCACCAACTCAGTAGAATACCAAGTTTTTCCCATAATCTCTCTCCTGACCACTTGCAGGAGCTCAAATAGACTCACATTATGACTTAGTAAAAAGGTAACAACAGCATTATTATAATCTTTTAGGTCCACAATATCCCATGGTACGTTTCCTCCATCATCACTAATCATCAATAGCCCATGAAAAAGAGCGCATGCATATATACTAACCCAAGGAGTAACTCCACCATGCTGACGTTGTGCTACTCTGGTTTCCAAGTGGACCCTAGGTGCTTGTAGATTTAACACCAATGGTATCCACCCCATCAAGTTGTAGGCCATAAAAGAACTCCCCTCCTTGTGGTAACCCAACAAGATCAATAGTCAATCCATGATGATCCAATCAACAATAGTTCCCTATAGGAAGTAAACCATCAACAATCCTAAGTGCCCCAATAGGCAATTCAACTGGTTTCACCTCATAATTACACACCACACCTGGATCCCACATCTCACTGGTGTTATCAAAAACAAGAGACACATCATCCTCCAATTCAAGGAGTGGATTTTCGAAAGAAAAATCAGCACTCATCACTAATAGTGGGTTATCAACAAACTCAAAATTATTCCCACTTTCTAAATTAGACCAAGCTCCTTAATCCCTTGCTTGACATTACACTTTGAATGTTCTTCCAATAATGTATCAACATTCTAAATCTTTTTGGTGCAAGGAATGCTGAAATCATCATGCATTATTCCCTCACTTCTACATTCTTCTTCGTGTTTCCAAAGGTCGCTTGTCTCCAAATTGAAATCCTTGTGAGACTCATAAATTTCTTCAATTATTTTCTTGACTTCCATGATTCTTGTGTTAGATTTTTATCCCTTGGGAGTAGCTGCAATAGATGACTGATTTTCAGCTTTGTAAAGTGAAAAGGGAGTCAAACTTAACTCTAGATTGAGTTCGTCAACCTCTTTCTCCTTGTCTTCAGCAAACAGCAATTTCTTCAGCCTTCCTGATTTCTTGACTCCACGACTCCTTATTAGAATCACTCCTTACAATAGTTACAAGTATTATATTATGTTGGTGCTTGACAAAAATATCGAGCCCATTTTGAATCAGCCTTAGTGTAGGAGACCACTCATGTCCCTTATAATGCAAAATAATGATTTGAAATTCTAAAAGAGATACGACCACCTGTAAATTTAGCAGAGATGAATATTTATATATATCTTCCCTGTTATTTATTGTTTCCTTCAAAGTCTGGAAATTCGTCTTGGCACAAGACTTCACAAATTTTTGAAACTCCAACAGTTGAAATCCGAATGCGGAATCTGAGTGACTCCGCCAACAACCAGCCAGGGTATAGATAGTTTCACTACCAAAACTGATTGCCCAAGGGTTTTCGTCCTAAGGTTTCTACACAACAAGAAGCTCTCCAAAAAAGTTCCAATTAATAAAATAATTCAAGCATACTCTTCAAATGAGCTTCCAAATTCTCTTTATAGTTTATACCCCTAATTGCTTCGGAAAGTCACTTTATTTAAAAATTTAACATTTTTGAAACATTAATCACTTTATAAATAATTAATTTAATTCGTCATTTAAATGTGCTTTTATTCGACAATGTACAATTAATTATTTAATTATTAATTATTTCCCACACACTCAACTAAAGGATCAGAGAATGCAAAAAATAGACCGGAACTGAAAACAGGGACACCGATATATTCAAGAACTCACCCGTAACCTGCCTTACTGAAAATAAGCACTTTCCAAAAATAGCATTTCCCTCCAAGATGATTGAAACGCACCCAACATATTGCAACTACTCCTGGAAAGGATCAATTACTCAACAAAAACCCCCAAGAACAACACCAACCACTAAATTCCATTCTGACAAAGTTGATACTCACTGAGAAAGCTGGAGCTAATTATGATGCTGAAGTAACCGAAAATAAGGACATTACATCCATAGAACATTGAGAGCAGATGAGGTGTTAGGTATTTTAATTTCCATCTCCTTACAGAACTTTGATCAATTTCCAAAAATAAATTCCTTTTATCATATATTGAGCCAAAAATTTTCCCTTACTTTTAAAAGAGCATAGTATTATATGGCAAGGATGTTATAATATTTTGTCATTGATGTCAAGGTGTTTGTTTGATTGAGCTACCTACTTGTCGTCATGAGCTGATTGAGCTACTTGCCTGTGTGTTGAGCTGTTTGGTTGCTTGCTCGAGCTACTTGGTTGTGTGCTTGAGCTACTTCGCTGCTTGGTTGAGCTACCTAGCTGTATGCTTGAGCTAGTTGGTTGTCTGCATCAGCTGTTTGCTTGTCTACTTCGTTGGCATCCTTTGCCAAGTCAGTTTGCTTAATCAGTTTCCCTGTCAGCAGTTGAAAATTCTTGGATCAATTTTATACGGTGGCTCTTAATGTGGTCGACTCTTTTAAATGGCACAATTTCTTCTTTAATATGAGGCAGCTAAGACTTAAATTCTTTCTATTGCATATTCTTTGGAGGCGGCTGCTTTTGAAATTGTCAATTATTTATTAGAGACGGCTTCAATCTTATTTTTAACGTCGCTAATGTATATAATTTTTCCTGACGAAGACTCCTCATTACATTTTGGGCGAATGAATTTATATGAGTTCTTTTTAGGCGACGGCTTCAGCATTAAAGCATTTTATTTGTATATGCTTGGGAATAGAAGGAGCTTGTGAATTTAAAGGAGTCAACTCTCTATTTTTAAGTGGTTGTTTCTTTGAAACTAATAGGTGACGGCTTTCCTTTAGTGGCTCAATTACTATTCCCAGATTCTATATGCTGGCTGTCAAGTTTATTGCAAAATACAGGGATATGCGGAATTAAATTGACATCGATTTATTGTATTCAGACTTTATGCATGAGACAGATTTTATTTATTTCTGACATCGGCTTGTTGGTGGAAGGCAATTTTAAAAAAGAAGAGGATGTGTTTATTCTCTACCATTTTATGGCATAGGTTATATGACATGACTTCTGCGGCACTCTTTTCTAGAGATAGCGCTCAGAATATTTCTTCTTTCATACCATGGGTGTGAGCTAAAAATGGGAAGACTTAAGGCCTGGTTTGTCTTTAATATTTTAGGTGTAATGGGAGTCCAGGTGTCATAAGCCAATTGATGTGTGCGAAGTCATGAATCTTTTTCTTGGCTTGGGGTGAGAAGTGTTATCGAATGTGTTAGAAATAGAAGGATGTCGGGATTATATTTTAATGCATTCACTATCCTTTCTCTTGGCAGACCTTTATGATTACATTTGGACGGTGATGGCTTTTATTTCATTTTGCAGAGGCGTTCCGAATGATGATTACTTCCAGCAGTGCAATGGTCTTTTTATATTGTTTTTGGAAAATGGTGCGACTAGTTTTTAAAGTGTGGTCTTTTAAATATACTTCCCTGTCGCCGGAAATGTGTGGATGCTGAAAAAAATGCTTCATCATGTTTGAGAGGCGGCGATAGTTGTTTCTCTTTTGTAGTCTGAGTTCGTGGTTTTTGAAAATACATTATTCAAGCTACTCACGCTGAATGAGAATGGAGTAAAAATATATTAATCACTATCTTCTTTCTCTAATACAGGTATTCTAGGTTTAATGTGTGTTGCATAATGCTGAAGCCATGAGAATACAGTCGATTGCTATCTTTGAATAAAAACGGGCTGTTGAAGATAAGTGATGATGAATGCATATTGTGCGTTATGAGGAGATTTTCCGGCTGTTTATGGTGGAGTCATATGAGTTAAAGCATATCTCTGTTTGGAGTCTAGTGTTGCAAAAGAAATTTCATAACAGTATTTACTGATTGCTGTTCTCTGTGTAATGAGGCTGTGTTGGTGATAAAAGAATTATTTTTCTATGTATGAAGCCAACTGCATAAGTCTTTGTGGGTGATGCATGCGAGTGGTGTGTGTTGTTATTTTACGTCTGGTTGTGGAGCTGTTTCGTTGTTTTTAACTGAGCCAATTTGTTTCATTATTTTTGAAGCTGAGTTGAATCTGAAAATCGACATAATTGAGTATGCTTTGTTGATGGTTAAGGAATTTGCTTAAAGAAAAGAAGTATTCACTGATTCTGTTTCGTAAAAGGTTCAGATTGTTATTCAGTGTAACCTATCACCTCTACAAAATCAAATTGTTTGGCTACTTTGGAGAAGCGAGTCGATATTTTCTTTACCATAGCTTGGTTTCTAAAAGTTACCCATGATGTCAAACCAATGTGCCAGATTATGTTTCCATAATGCATGTATTGGTAATATATGTGGATTCCCTCCATCTCATAGTAGGTGTTTGTCATGGTGTAACCGGCAAGATATTGGACTGCATCATTCAGTTTCAGTCCAAGCCCAAAACTTAGAAGGTAATTCATCATGGCAAAATCCAAAAAAGCACTAAAAAGAATACATTTCAATTTTGAATGTTCACATCAGTTTCACTAAAGCCACTTTTGCCTAAATATTGCAGCAGAAACAACTGGTAAAAATTCAGCATAGAGAGCCCACAATATCAGTGAAGCCATGATTTCAAAATGTTTGCTTTGACACAAGTTTCTCATTAAGCCCAAGTTGCTCTTTAGTTTACAACAAATATGTTGTGCATGCATATTATAGAAATGTGTGGTAGAGAATCGGTGGGTGATGGTGATCCTCAAAGAGATATATCACTGTCCTTACTATGTTTATTATTCCTATAGTACAGAGCATAAGGTAATTTGTTTTAAGCCTCCTCTTAAGTGTACAAGGGGCTTAAAAGGCATTTGTATACCTCCTCTTCTTTTCTCCAGCTAATAGAAAGAGAGCAAAAACTTAGGGCCTACATACAGACATTGAAGAATAGGATTTTGATTAAGGTTATTAATGTGATGATCCAACATTATATTTCTTGTTTTTTCATTCCAGTTGCAATATAAAAAAAATAACTTCATTATTTCTTGTAATTGCATGATATCCCACTCGTTTCATAATGAGATTGTATTACCAATATATCCATTGGTTTTGTGGTCAGTTTGATATGAAAAATCAAAAAGACAGTTCAGGTTCCATGGGGAATGAAAGTGGAGGTTTTTAACTTCTACCAGCAGTTCCTCAAAACTTTAAATTTTAAAAGATTCCCCTTTTTATATTACTCGCTAAGTTATGCAATGTCCCCATTTTCGGAGTGATATCCGGAAGATGTGAACTAGCTCATTCTCCATTCTTGTGAGCTAGTCATCCTGGTGAAGGAATATTATTGGACCATGAGAATCAAAATTTTGATGAGTTGCTTATGGAGATTTAAAAGGGGAATTATCCTTAATGGAACATAAAATATAATGTTAATTATATTTTTTTATTATTTCAATGTTCCACTTGCAAAGTCAAAACAATCAAGGAGGCGAGTTTTAAAAACAAATAAAATATTATTATCTCCTTTACTTGGTCGGCCTGTTTGAAATCAAATTTGATTTGCTTCAAATCTGATCTTCTCTTAGGGCAGTTTAAAAAAGGCATCAAATATTTTATTATTTAAGATCAAATCTGATTCTTGCAAAGGTGGTTTAGTGCCTTAGTGGAGAAGGCATTGAATATTTTAATATTTTAAATCAGATCCTTTCCTAAGTCAATCTGGTCAAGGGTGGTTTAGATGCGTTAGTGATGAAGTCATTGAATATTTTAATATTCACAAATCAAATTCTCCTTCTAAGGGCAGTTTAGATGCCTTAGTGATGAAGTCATTGAATATTTTAATAAAAACAAATCAGCTTCTTCTTCTATGGTGGTTTGGACTGGGAGCCTTATTTAAGAAGGCATCGAGGGCTATGAGAGGATTATGTTTTGCTTTAATATTTGAGGAAACATTGTGAAGAGAGCTTTCTCTTGGCTGGAAATGATAATCAGTCGATTCAAGGTGGTGCTCCCTTGAATAACAATGGTTTGGTGATGACCCCATTCCACCATGAGAGGTGAATTCACAAAGAGTTCATCACAGAGCTTCACTGACATGCTTTTGTGGAGTTAGGACCTTGAAGATAAGCGTTTGAAGACTGGTTTTGTTGCAGGTCCAAGAAGAAATTAAGTAGATTGAATCGCATTTTGTCGTCAAGGAACAAATCGCCCCCTCTTGCCATACTGGGGTTTCATTGTGAAGAGTTTTGTATTGTTGGTTGACTAGCAGTGTCCTCGAGGACTATGCTAGTCAATCATTGGCACAAGCAAGTCTTTCCATCTCAACTGCATAGTAAGGAGTGCTCATCATTTCTCTTTTCGTTCACACACAAATCATTTGATGGTGTGTAGGTGTGGATTGGCTCAAGATTCAAATCATTCATTGTGGGATAGAGTGTTTCCATCTCCAGATCCACTCCATCAGTTGGTAGGGGATGGTTGGTCTATTAATGGAGATAAGGTTTTTTCTTGTTATCCTTGGAGGGCAGCAGTTGTTCAGGGGTTTGGAGAGTTGTATCATCTCCTTAGCATTGGATAGTGGCATAGGGTTGATACTTTGGCACCCTATGATCCTGGTAGTTTGGTATGCATTTGCATAGGTAGGATATTCGGTCTAGAGGGTGCTGATCCATTTTATATCAGCAACCTGGTAGTTGTTACACCGTTTTCAGCACCTATGGGGGACACTCATCGCATCCATAGGAGATCTGCAGAGTTTGGAGAGAGGTGTGGTGATAAGACACTTTGAGATACTTTTATCTCCTCATGTTCTATGGATGTGAGCTTCTAGTATGTTGGGATCAGAGTGGTAACAGGTTTGGCTTGTCAGTTAGATTGGATCCTGATGTGTTGCTTCACCACTATTAGCATGGTGAAGATTATATCAATATAGCAAAGGCGAAGTTAGCGGGTGCTATGTATGGCAGACTTTCATTCTGGATATGGGATCTAGGGATTTCTTGGTTCAATAGATTGCTCTACATTGATTTAGTTGTTCACAAATATGTTGAGCATGGTTTAATTTCTACCCAGCAGATACAATGGATACATTATTGGGCATTCTACAGATTGATTTGGGATCTTAGTACTCAAGTGAAACAAGCAATCTTGGGGAGGGCGGACTGTAATGTCCCCTTTTCCTAGGCAGTGACCAGGTGCAACGATTAGTCTACTAACTGGTCCCCGTAGGCTAACAGAGTGTTCAGGGGACCCTTTTGAGGGTAGTCTTTGGTTCGACAACAGACCCTTTGGTGCTAATTTCAATATTTTTTAGCTCTTCATCCCAATTTATCGGTGGTGCACTTGCCAGAGGCCATTCAGGAGACTTTGATGCATACTTACTATTTATAGTAAGTCACTAGCATGGTCAGTTGGCAAAGTGTCTATATCTGAAATGGTGGCATAATTATATCCTGGAGTCATATTGGTAATATTGGTCCTATGCATTTTGTATTAATAACGCCAAATAATAAAGTGTGTTATTAAAGTATATCAAAGGGATATAAGTGATTATTAAAGTATATTTTATATTATAAAGTTGTGCACCAAAAAGGAGGGAAAAGGAAATGAAATTAAAGTATATTACATGAGATGAAGCCAAATGCAAATTGAACATTATAAAAGGGCATATGAAGGTCATTTTGGAGAATTCTGGATTATTATTTTGTTTTGGAGAAAATTGGAGAAGAGCTAAAGCAAGGGTGTGCTAGTAGTTGAAGTTTCAGACTTTCTTGAGGATGGAAAACCTCAGAGAGAACAATGTCTACAAGTGTGGAAGATCACCCAAGGACATTTTGAGAAATAATCTTATTTCCGAGGTTATCATAGAGCTTCATCAATTTCTTGGAGATCATCCTTCAAGGTTTACAGAGCTTTCAAGAGCAGACAATTGTTATCCGAGTATGATCAATCTTATTGTAAATTCAAAGCAATAATTAATCAGAGTTGATCATTTGATATTTTGGCTTTCAATTCTCTATTTGCATTTGCTTTGCAATTTTATGCATTTTCTGGCAAATATTTCAAAAAACCAAAAAAACATAAAATCCAAAACAATAAGACAAGGTAGTTTTGAGTTAGCAAATATCTCAGATCAGGGTGGGATATTTCAGAATTTCAAACTTCTAAGGCAACCACATCCAACGAAAAAAATGGCAACATGAAGATGGCAAAAGATCTTGAAGGACTCCATGATGAAGACATTTTTAGCAGCCATGGGACAGAATCTGTGACACATGGTTTGCACTTGGAGAAGCCTCATGGACCAGCACTTGTTGATAACTATCCACTCATGGAGGGAGAGATGATCGAGATTGAGGAAGACCTCACACTAGAGCATGAGGTAAGGGCTGATTTTCTGATGTATGACAGCAGACCCTTATCTTCCCATTATCATGTTATGACAGCCAAGAGGATCAGCCTTAAGGCTTATAATTCTCATGGAGAAACTCATGTTGGACCGACACCTGTTGGAGAGCATAAAGCAATGTGGATGGAGAAGTTTGAGATAATTGAAGGCACTATGAAAAGCAATGTCAGCAGTTCTGATTTTCTGATCTGGAACAGCAGCCCCTCACTTGTGCATAATCAAATGACGGTAGCCCTTACACATGAGATTGAGAGTGGGAAGACTTCTCCTACCGTTGGCAGTCCATTGGGTGTCAAACATAAAGATTTTATGGGTTGTCCAAGGCACAAGATGTCTGATTTGATGTGCCATAGCAGGAAAGAAGCAAAGAAGATTTGAAGCATGTGGCACATGAGGAATGAGCCTTTTATAGCGGCTAAGCAAGTGGAGCAATCAAGGTTTAGGTATTATTCAGAAATCCTTGAATATTTACATAGCTTGCTTCATGAGGGTGTAGTTTCACCTCTTTTGGAGGGCCATTTGAAGGCTCACAACATACACTTGGATGGCATGATGGAGCACATACTTAGTGGATCTGCCACTAATATTATGCCTTCATATGTAAATGGAGAAATGGGTGATTCAGATTTGGTTGAGTTTTCAATCATTCATGGAGAACTTAAAGAGTTCACTTGTGATGAGATACAATCCCATCATATTGATGACTCTTTGGTAAAGCATGAGGTTGTCCTACTTTCAGGCAGGGGTACACAAGGACGCATCCCTTGGGGTTTTGGCCCCTATACTCGCCCCGAGGACGTTCCGAGGTTGGGGAACGCCTTTGGGACATTTCCTCGACATACCCAAAAAAAAAAATCAGCGACATCCTTGAACAGTGGGGACATCCTGAGGACGGCAAGGGGACGGCTAGCTGTCCCCTTTTTTTCTAGCAAGTTTTTACAAAAAAAAGACACTCCAAAATTAAAAAAGCTTATTTTTTTATTGTTTATAAGTGGACCCCATCAATGTTGGCAGTTGTCAATTAGAGGCAGCCATCATACTTTCTGTTACTATGTTTTTGACATTTGTGACTTTGTCATTTTCACATTTGTAATGCAAACTTGTAGCTTTTGGGCATTTATTTTTAAAATTTTATATCATATGCACATTGACTGTTTGACATGAATTATGGAAGCAATTAAGTAGCTGTAGTACTATTAATTTGTTCAACTCTATAATGTATAGGTCAGTATGATTACATTTGCAACTTTATCAATGTTCATTGTTATCATTATTCATATGAATATCTGAAATTTGAAATTTCCCTATATTTTTAAAACATGTATATATCATCATTCCCTTTGTCGTCCCCTACCATCCCCAAAAATCCCCTAAAAAAATCCATCCCTGAAATGCGTCCCACCGTCCCCTCATCCCGGAAACTCAGTGGAACATAGCTTTCAGGACTTATGGCACACACTTGGAGGAAAGAGGTTGCAACTCATCTATGATCCTAGATATGAAGATATTGTCATGATACTTGGCTTTGAGTTGCAACTTTTTGTGTTTCAACGAGCCTATGGGGCATGGTATGAAATGTGCCCCTTAATTTTTACTTTGAAAATTCACAACACAAACCAGCACTACGCCAAATGTTAGCGTTAGCTTCAAAAAGATTCTCAAACTGAATGTAACCTTCACCAAGAATGTTCACCAAGATCCTTTGAAAGGCAAGGTGATAGCATATGGGAAGGGATCGTTAGCAACCAAACTGAAAAGATGAACAAAGTTGAATTGAAGCAAGCGGTGATCCGACCATAAGAGATCCGCACTACCACTTGTCCAATGGGGGGATGATAATTACATTAAAGAGCTATTCATCTGCTATTAACGGGCATCCACTAAACAGTGGGTGTAAAATAAGAAATGCAACTTGTTCTTTCCTCCACACTGGCGGTAAACCAACCAGGGGTTACAATGTACGAAATTAAACACAAGTAATCCAGCAAATTAAATGACTAGAACAGTACTATTGTTTACAGCATTACAATGATAAATAACTACAAATTACAAGTGTTATTACAATATTATCAATGCACAATGAAAAACATGTTCTCCCACACTTATGATCTTTCAAATATTGAAGATACAAACTCAAAATGAGAACTGAAGTAAATCTGATATGACAAACAGCAACTGAAATTTTGAACCAGCAATCTATGAAAACACCAAAATGACCAAATCTCTTACCACACTCCACAAACTCCTACCAAACTGAAAGCTCTTCAATTCAATGGCTAGGCGACCAAGAAACAAGCACTTTCCAAGCTCCAAACACCACAAAACACCCAGCACAAATTTCAAGGCAGCAAGTAAATGGTACGGCCCTAGGAGAGGGTCGACCTTGCTTTAAAAATCATCCTCTCCATTATAAAATCTGCCAATGCACAAATAGGGGCGCCACAAGCATATACAATGAATGAGCAAATACCCACATGGAAAATAAATTTACCCAAGGAGCTGTAAACAAAGTCGACTTTCAGCCATGACTGAATCAGCAAACACAAACTCTGAATATCTTCGAATTTCGCCAACAATGAAGCACAATCTGCTAGTTTGGATAAGAAGCAACAATAATCCCAACTAGGTGTTATCTTTCAAACACGAAATTGGGCAAATGCTAGGAGGTAAGCATTCCTCGAAGCCAAATTCATGGAGTCATTCCGACAACATAACATTAGCATAAACATTCGATGCCAAATGCTGGAGCCAAGCCTCTCTTTTATAGAACTTGAAGTGACCTTTCATCTTCCCATAATTTCCCTCCAAAAAGGGACACCCATTCACCTTTTGAAATATTTTAATTTTTACAAGACATTTATTTCCTCCTTAATGGCGTCCAAAACTCCAAGGCAAATAAAACATCATAAAAATATTAATTAATGCCTTCATGAGGCGTCCACCCTCAATGACCATCTTTTAAGACAACTTAAAGTTATAACACTAGGATAAGGAGTCAACTCAAAATTATAACATTAATGACTTAATAGCTTATTTCCCCAATATTTCACCTGGAAAGCCAAAATCAACATAATCAACTGCTCCAACTGAAATGAAAAACTAACTGTGACAACTTACCAAAAATAGTAAATTCCAAGAAGTGCCAAAAACCTCCAAATGATGGAAACCCTAATTTCACCTTGACAATCCTATAGGCCTCCAGAATAGGCTGACAAGCTACTGAATTGCTCACTGGTGAGAAGGGGACATTACATGGTATGAATCTGAGCATGAGGGCATTGATGTTCCAGCCCTAACTCACATGTCTCTACTCCACGCTTTGATGAGTGGCGATTGTTTTACATCATTACAAATGGATTTCCTTGGAAGTGCTTGGAGGATAGCGACAGTTTGGATGATCTGGAGGGATATGGATCATCCCTTTATAATTGGGGGTTGGCAAAACGATGAGCCACTATCATCATATGTCATTAGTGGCACTTCTTGCATTATCATAAGTCTGATTTTCAGATTTAGGGGCGCTGTTTTGACCCACATCAGCAGCCTAGAAGGGGTTGATATGCTTTTTCATGCACCTATGATGGGTGTTTTGCACATCTATGGGAGATCATTCGGAGTCGAGAAGTTGGTTGGTGCTAATAAGCCTCTGGATACATCTATCTCCTCATATTTGCAGGATGTGATAGTGTGATGATTTGGAATCCTAGTATTGGTATGTTCGGTACACTATCTCACTGGGATCATGATGAGTTGCCTCACAATTAATGGTTCGATATTGTTAATATTAGAGTGGACTAGCGAAAGGCTTGGTACGAGTGGACATGCCTAACAGATCATACCTTTTGTCACTTGTTGATAGATTTAGCACTCATTGACACAAGTTTGCAATTGCTTGAGGGCAAGCAAATCCGAGAAGGGAAGATTGTCATGTCCCCATTTATGTTGAGGCCCTAAATTCAATTTGGGTGGGAGAATAGTGTTCCTCAATACTAATTAATTATAATTAATAAAAATTATATTAAATAATATAATAATAATCTTTAAATATTAATAATTATTTTAAATTAATTATGGGTCGACCATTTGGGCAGCAATTTGGATGGTATTTATCTGTATGCTTGGGTTTGATTTCATTATCGCAAAATTAGACAAAATTGTCATGGCAATCTGCTAGGGAGGAAACCCCTTGTAGATCAACATCAAGGTAGGGACGAAAACCCCTTCCTTGCTACCGTGATTTCTTTATTAGCAGTTTTGAGTATTTCATGATCTTTTTCCCATGCCCTTGTTCCAGGATTATTCGTTATCAAGTATGAGCCATGGGAGTTGGGCGATTTCAAACAATACATGTGGCGAAGCCCTTGGCTCGTGCCATCAGCATTAATCCTGAGCTCTCATCATGATTCAAGCCTCCATCTAGGGCACGGAAAGCAAACCTCTCAAACGCAAAGCTTCAAGAGACTCATCACGAATTGCACTAGGCATTGAGGCACCACTTTTAAGGGCACCGAACCATACCGACAAATCATCCTCCTTCAAATCGGGCATGTAGACATTGTCATTGCATTTACAAAGACCCCTACTAGTGAATAAATCTTGCACACTCTAACATTCAGTTACTGCCACGGATACATTCTAATCTGAACGCAAATATACTGTAATCGGGTCAAGTCGACATTTATTGGAACTAAGCAATCTCACCGAAATTGTTGTTCATTGTCGTGAATTGGCTAATTCTGACCACAAGTCTATACCAGAGCACATCATATTGGGTGTCACTCACCATTACTCTCCATCGACCTCTCAAGTATTTGGCAGACTTCAGATCTGAGCATCGTCACTCTAAGGGATTCCAGATCTTCCTATTCAAGCAGCTTCTAATCACAGATCACTCCAAATACAGTCCACGGGTAGTTTCAATTGCAATATCAATCATACACATCAGCTCACGGCTCACGGCTCACAACTCCAGCTCGCGATTCCTTCAATAAGGAGCCCCTGTATGCTCATTTGGCAAACACAACTATCTTATACTATCACTGCCTAAGTGCCTCCATACCAGTTTCAGAATTGAAATATTAATTTATATGCCTGTTGTTTATCAAATTTTCTATTGTGAAGAGTCTTTATTGATCTGTGTAATCCTTCCTTATTGCTACTCACTGTGAACTACACATGTTAATGATATCGTTCCATTTTTGAAGCTACTGTGAAACTTTCTGCCTCTCAGACCTGAGTGTTAATCAATTTGTAATTGAGCATTTAGTGTTATTGTGTATGAACTGGGTTGGTATCTTACAACATTATCATGTTATGCATTGGATCTCTTATAGTGGATGATGATATATTAACTTCTATCTCAATGGACTGATTCAAATCTAATATAGTTTGTATCTCATTTATACCATGTCACTTCCTATTTATGAACTCATTCTTCAATATCATGCAACATTAAATGTGTTTTCATCATTGCCCAAAACTATTATGCGCATACCCAAGCAAGCTTGCCCATTCACTCGTGCGACTTGATCTCCTTTCCAAAGTTGTCCTTGGGCTTCTTAATTTATAGGTTGTGGGACATCAGAATGCCTACATTGAAAACTTCTTTTAGTTTGTGAGTTATTATGACTTTCATCAACATAAGTCTTTGCTTTTGCCTCCACCCTTGCCATTATATAAACATACAAACATTGAGAAAGGAGAGCAATACAAAAGCATGAAAGGCTATTTTGTATAACATTAATTTGAGGCTAGCCTAAGTAGGCTTCCAAAGTAGAATGCCTGTAATTTCACTATCAAAGTTGTACTTCTTGTTGGTGTAAGTAGCGGCGGGAAAATTCTTTCTCCTATAAATTCGAAATATATCCGAGAGGCCGACTTTGGTGAAGTGCCGCCTCTCTTTCAAACAATATTTCTTATGTTACCTTATTCAAATAAAGTTGACTAAAGAGATGCATTGCTTGAGGCCGACCACTCAACAATGAAAAGACATCTTGTTTGATAGAAGCCAATCCAAGATGAATCGCCATATCACCTTGTATATAAAGAAGGCAATGCTCATTCTTAAATCAATCAATTTATTATTCTCAAGACAAGTTCGCGTACTTCCAACAGTAGTTCGTCTTCATACAGCAGATTGATACTTGCTTCAAGGAGATCAATATTCATTATTGCTTATATACTTGCATCTAGAGAGATGCAATAATCATTGGAACAGATTGGCCTAGTGTTTGGCCTAATTGTAAAGCAATTGTTTCTCCTTCATTAAATATATAAGCGATATATTTGTGGCTGGGTTTTTCTCCCTCAAGAAAGAGGGTTTTCCCAGGGTATTTGTTGTGTACTATTGTTCATTTTTGTGTTTTATTTCTGCTTATTGCATTTCTGATCATAAAACTAACATGGTATCAGAGTGGGTTTAAAACAACACCTGATTAGATTTGAGCAAATTTTGTGGCCTTTGGCCGAATTTGGAATTGTTGAAGGAATCGATTATTTGGGAGAAATCGATATTGGAGTAATAGTAATTGAAGGAATTCAATTCATAAGGGAAATTTGGATTCTGTTGGAGAACTTCGAATTTTGCAGCAGGAAGCCATCCTTCAGTCAACTTTTGTGCAGAAAAAGAAGATGGTGATCCGTATCAAGGTAGAAGATAGACTTGATGGAGCCACAAACTTCAACTCTTGGAAACCTAGGGTACTCATTGCTTTAGAGGAGAATGATCTTCTTGATTTTGTGGAAAGTGATATGCCCGAGCCTTCCAATGATACTGAAAAAATCCAATGGAAGAAAAATGGCACGAAGGCTAGAAAGATCATGATAGACTCTGTGATGGATCACCTAGTACCGATCATCTCCAAGTTGAAGATAGCTAAAGAAATGTTTGATACTCTAAAAGGATTTATGATATCAACAATACTAGCAGAGCCCTTGCTTTGAGACAACAAATTCACCATGTAAAAATGGCTAAAGATGATTCAGTCATCTCATTCTTTATGAAGGTTGTTGATTTGAGAGATTAGTTGAGAACTATTGGGGATATAATTGCAGACAGAAATCTTGTTATGTTGGCACTTAATGGCCTTCCTCAATCTTGGGAACCCTTTATTCAAAGCATCAGTGGGAGATCTAAGTTGCCCAAGTTTGACCGTCTTCGAGCTGATTGTATTCAAGAAGAGTCCAAGTTGGCAGCAAGAGGAATTCGGCGAAACTATCATGATATAGAAAATCAAGTTCTTGCTACTCACACCTTTAGAGAAAGAGGCAAAGGAAGAAAGAGGAATTGAGACAGACGATCAGATTCTACCCCAGAATCGAAGAAGAAGAAGGATTTCTCTCACATTCAATGTTTCAGGTGTGACAAGTATGGCCACTTTGCTCGAGATCGCAAATTAAGGTCTACACAACTTGTTTCTATTGCGGAAATTGACATAGGGACATCTCAAAAGGAGCCAAGTTCGAAAGTCAATTCAGAAGCTTTCTTATTCTAAAGTCGATCAGTTTCTTCGAAGTGGAGGAAATAACATTCAGAGGGAGTCTAACAAACCAACAGAGGCAACCTTGGACGAAGAGGTCAGGAGATTGATGCAAGAATTTCGAGCTTCAGAGGGAGTCACATCATCATGAAGATCTGTTGTAGTGTATATTTCTCTGAGACGAAGAAATATGAGGTGAAAGCCCTTGTAGTGTATATTTTTCTGAGACGGAGAAATATGAGGTGAAAGCCCTTGTAGTGTATATTTCTCTGAGATGGAGAAATATGAGGTGTGAGCCCTTGTTCATCTTTGAGACTGAGATGAGACGTCATGTTGAGAGACTCCATGACGACATCACATTGAGAGAATCCGTGATGAATCCTTTGTACTTGTGTTATTCCACTCATGGGAGTAGCCATGGTGGACGTCATGTTGAAAGACTCCATGACGACATCACGTTGAGTGACTCCATGACGACATCACGTTGAGTGACTCTATGATGGGCACTTGTGCACATGTTCCTTTCCACACATGGGAGTAGCCATGGTGGACGTCATGTTGAGTGACTCCATGACGATATCACATTGAGTGACTCTGTGATAAACTCTTTTCCACAAATAGGTGTAGCCATTGTGGGTGTCATGTTGAGAGATTCCATGACTTGGATATCTGGAAAGATATCTCCCTAGCTAAGAGGGAGTGTTGGTGTAAGTAGCGGCGAGAGAATTCTTTCTCCTATAAATTCGAAATATATCCAAGAGACCGACTTTGGTGAAGTGACGCCTCTCTTTCAAACAATATTTCTTATGTTATCTTATTCAAATAAAGCTGACTAAAGAGACGCATTGCTTGAGGCCGACCATTCAACAATGAAAAGACGTCTTGTTTGATAGAAGGGGATCCAAGATGAATTGCCATATCACCTTGTATATAAAGAAAGCAATGCTCATTCTTGAATCAATCAATTTATTATTCTCAAGATAAGTTCGCGTACTTCCAGCAGTAGTTCGTCTTCATACAGCAGATTGATACTTGCTTCAAGGAGATTGATATTCATTATTGCTTATATACTTGCATCTAGAGAGGTGCTATAATCATTGGAACAGATCGGCCTAGTGTTTGGCCTAATTGTAAAGCAATTGTTTGCTCCTTCATTAATATATAAGTGATATATTTGTGGCTGGGTTTTTCTCCCTCAAGAAGGAGGGTTTTCCCAGGGTATTTGCTGTGTACTATTGTTCATTTTTGTGTTGTATTTCTGCTTATTGCATTTCTGATCATAAAACTAACACTTCTCAACCTGTAATATCTCAAACATTTTATAATGATGTTTTAAGCAACTTTGACTCTATGTCATCAACATGATTACATGTTAGCAACACTAAGTATTACGTTAGCATCCGCTAACACTCCAAACTTGATTTTCCAGCACCTTTCGCAAATGAGAGCTCCAGGCAATAACTTTACTCTTTTAGTCCATTTGGTCACTATCAGACAGGCATCCTTGCTAATAATCACAGTTTTAACAATGGTTCTGATCACAGAGGCACAGAAGATATCCAAAGTTGATAAAATGGATACTTCATAGATATAGAAAACAGTCAACCTTAGTAGTTAGTTTCATTAGAATCACAATATGGGTTACAGTCAAAATATTTAGGATAACATCTGTGTCTATTTCCAATAATTCAGAATTTAATAAGTAGTAGTGCCAGACCTTGTCAACTTAGTTTCTAGCAGCAAAGGCTGATTGATATGTTTTGAAACATTCCCATCCTTATCTTCTAAATCAGAATCTTCATCACTGTAATCAGAGCTATCATCAAATGCACGCATCACGAAGGTTCTGCCAAAGTCCGACACAACAGACAAGTCTCTGCATGAAAAGCTGCAGGCAATCAGGCATAAAAAATACAAAAGTTAAATGGAGGTAGGAGGGAATCAATCACCAAACATTAATAATGTTTCACAACTCAAGAAGCTCACTAGAATACAATTCCAAATTAATTATGTGTATACTTATAATTGTCCAATAGCTTGTCTATCACAATATAAATGATTTCAAATACAGATAGAAAGCTGCAGCAGTCCACTCAGAGTCAACCTCTTCAAATTGGATATATACACCATTCACAGTTGACGTGATAAAAATCTAAGAATGGTGTCCAGTAACCTTGAAAAAACATTTGCAATTCTACTCACAAAATACTCTTATTTCTGCAAGGGCACTAATAGAACTTCTTGCTGCATGTGCTCAAATATGTACACAAGGGAGGGCTCAACATTACTTACATGGTACCACTTTGTGGAAGGCATTTGTTTTCTGGCAACAATTCAGTGCTATACTTTGCTGCAATCTCCTTTAGTTCTGCTTCAAGATCATCTAAACTCCAGTCAGGTTCTGGATCCAAAGATACGCCATGAACATTCTTTGGGGATAGTTCCAAGTTTAAACAGTCCCTGTCAAAATAAAAATTATGGGAAAAAGTACTGGCAGTTAACATAAAAACTAAAGTGGAACAAGTTGTGAGGTGTTATAATCAAGAATAACAATTCAATAATGTACAATATAAAACATGATTTCTTTTATTTCTGCATCATCCTATGCCTTGCAAAGGATACTGTCTTACACCACCAGAGTATGGATCACAAACCTTATCCCACCGAGGAAGTGTCTGAAACTAAACATCCATTCCCTTTTACACTTCAGCTAGTTCATTTTATTACTATTACTTAGGTCCAATACATACAAGTGGAGAATTCTTCTTTTAATAGACTGATACAAGTATATGACGAATACTTAGCTCCATCAAAGCATTAACATTAGACTAATACTTAGCTCCTTTAGGGCAACCACAATAGAAACCAACAATGGAAGACCAAGAGTCATACCTTAAGGGTTCCACCTTAATAGTCACATCCACACTAGAAGCCAACAATGGAAGACCAAAAGTCAAAACTTCAAATTCCACATTAGACATCACTTTGGGGATTTGAAATTGAGCCTCCACAACAAGAACCCAATACTTTAACCAATTGAACTCAGCACCTTTGACACAGGCAGAGAATGTGTAAACAAGACATGTAAACTCTTCCAGCATCCAGTAAGGATATTTTTTGTTTTCTTCAGCTTTCTAACGCTAGCTCTAGTTCAAATTCCATAACGACAAATTTTGCTGCAAGAGTTAATCTCTAACCCCTGAGATCATTCTACAAGTTCTTGTGATTCAGCATGGTCCAAAGGCCTACTTTGCCCTTGCCTGCTGAGCTCTCCACTTAATGGAAGCAAGAGACATAAGCCCCCATTGTGATGGAGGACCTCTTACTCATGTAAAACTCACTAGAGTGTGCTGTGTCAAAGGATGTTAAAATATCCCACCCTAGTTTGTATTTAAATTTTTTCAATTTCACCCATTCATTTGTTCAGACATTTCGTCAAACAGTTGTTCTTCCTTTGTTCTGAATATGCATTCAGTTTACTTTCACTCTATTGGTGATTGTTTGTATACAGTTTTTCATAATAAAGATTTCTCACAATTTCACATGCATAGCAGCAGAAAATTAAATGCTTCACAACACGAGTTTAACATTATTCAATGCAGTTCCAACTGACTCAGAAAATATTAACCAAAGGTATTTATCATTCATTACAGAACAAAATATGATATCAATAATGTACTGACCTGGTTGAAACTCCACCTTTCATTTCCAAAGCTATCTGAATACCACCAGATGCTGTTCAACCCATGAACATAAATAACTCTCAATATAAAGAGGATGGTGCTGTGGGAAGGAGTACTGCAGATAATTTAAAGAATGTGTGACAGTTTACACCCTTCGATATACACAAAGGTAGAAGGCGCAGCCAAGTTTTGACCGATTGGCCTTAGATATCTGCCACGCCACACATCCCTTTGGCCCACGCCTGATCTCCAAGCAGCTACAATTCTCAAAAGGGTAAATACGCCAGGTTTCAGATAACCCAAGTGTGGCGGCTGCATTTCCTTACAATCCCGACTCCTTAAATAATAGCGACTGATTACTAATCTCCTCCTCCCATATATACAGCTCCTGAAGGAGTTTGAGGCGGCAATATATTCTTGAATCATATGAGTTTGTTTTGGATGTGAGATTCGCTTAAATGGAGCGGCGGCTATTTTAATAGTCTTACCCGACCATTATTCATGGCAACAGGAAGTCGGGACCTTTCTTGGAGTGCCTGCTATTAACTAAATCTCCCCACGTCAACTACTTACTAGTCTTTAGTTGAATAGTCTGCGATAGAAATAGGGACGCTCTCTATATGCTCCGTCTCTCTTAGCATGCACATTAATCTCCCCAAAAGCTGTGTAGGATATTTCCTGAGAAAATGCAGCTAAACAAATAAAGCTGCGGTATACGACTAAGCACTGTCGAGCCTTCTAAATTGTTAGTATTGTTAATGGATGATAGCTTCGGTCAGATATAAATAACGAATGCTGAAAGCATCTTCGTTATTTATATGTGATCAAAGATTATCCTTAATATACATTTTTCTGGAAATCGAATTTATGAGAATATATATAAATTCGTAATAATGAAAGATACTGAAATTCGCATTTATTATAATCGAAATTCTTTCATCAGCCATAGTATAAAGGTTTATGTGTGTTAGACATCAACCGAATGCTAATCGGTTTCATCAAGAGCCCGCACGCTCTAAGGGACACGTCCCATGAGCGGACGTGTCTCCACTTATGGAGACACGTCCTCTCATGGGACGCATCCCTTGGAGGCAGGTCTCCAAGCATATTTATGGCAACTCTTTAATTGATATGCAGATATAGAAATCAATAAATGTTCTGCAATCAGCACATTCGAGTATAAGAAAATCTGGAAATCGAAACTTGACTTAGAATTTTTGAGTAGAATTCTTACACTTAGAATTTCTCTAGAACCCTTAGGATCTCAATTTGATCTAAGATTTGGTTACATTTACAAGTATGGCATCCCAAACTCCCGCATTGAGTTTCAAGAACATTTATTAAATCGGCTCAATAACACCTGGAACTATATAGCTGTTTCAGGCAGATGAAATGATAATAAATCTATTCAATTCGCCCTATAAGAATTATCTAATAATTCGCAGATTGAACCGACCTCCACAAAGAAAATAAGAACCCGCAATTTGCAGTTGATAAAATATTAATTCATTATCACTATATTTTTGCAACTCAATATAATCTTCACAAATTTGTCTCTCAAAGAGACTTCACCAATTTCGCACAATCAATCAACTCAATCATAAAGCACAATTTGAAACCTGCAATGACTTCACTAATGGATTTGGATTACAATGTGAAACCTGCAATGACTTCACTAACGGGTTTGGATTACAATGTGAAACCTGCAATGACTTCACTGACGGATTGGATTTTTGCCCTCAAGTTTCAGAAAGCCAGCTTTCCCAAAAAAAAAAACTTTTCAAAAATAAAACTAGCACTTACGCCGATAGAAAACTATATGTATACTTATATGTTAGAGGGTACGTTTTTTTTTAGAATTATTAATAAGTATTAAATAATAGAATGAAGACAAATCTATATTTTTTTAAAAAAAATTATTTATTATTTCATTTTGAAATATTTGCATGTAAATTTAAAACATAAATCAATCCAAATGAAAAAAGAAAGTTTTCAATTAAATTGACAAAAAAAATACTGGAAATGGAAATAGAATGTTCAAGCCAATTGGAAAATCAATATTTATTAGACTTTTATGTGATAAGTGAGATTTTGGAGGCTTTCATATGATATTTTGGAGGTTTATACCGTTAAACAACAGCTGATTTACCATTAAACCACAGCTGAAACCTGTTTTCCGACGACTCAGCAATGGTTTGTAGGCATGAGACTTGTTTCAGGCTCAAATCTCACACCATATGTAGCCTATCGTCTAATAAACCAAGCACAACCTGAAAATTCAAAACCTTTCATTCCACTTTCTGTAACTGCCCTTTTTTCTTGAAAAGCCATATTCATTTTATAAAATCATTCCTTATTTCTCCCAAAAAGAGACTTTAATAAAATATTTAACTTTTTCGGCTAAAACCATTTTTACAAAAATAATTAAAATAGTTAAGTTTAGGTTGTCTTCAACTTTATGATTTTTCGACAACTTAATTAATTATTAAAATTTTCACACCAACACTGAAACTACGAATTCCAACTAGAAACAATAACTGAAAGTGCCAAAAATACTCTGGATCTCCTTGGACAACTGATAGCCCCGTTGACAATACTAACTGTCGCCAAGAAAACCAATAGCTACAATCAATGCTAATATGATCGAAAATGAGGATATTAAAGATGTCTTTGACACTTCTTTTTTTCGTATGAATCACAAAACTGTGCAAATGATTTGTGCTAACGAGGCTGAATTGCAAGGAACTGCTAGTTATATTGGTTGTCATGTCACTCCTAAAAGAAGCTCTTTGCTAACAAAAAATCTGCTACAAAAGGTCATCATGTGGATTTCCACGTCCTCCTCCCCTAGCAACCACTTCTACTCTATTGAGATTTCTTCTAATGAGGAAAGCACTTGATTCTACTTGTTTGGTTGACTCTCAGCACCTATCCTACAATTCAGCAAGTGGACATGCAACTCTAGTAAAAGATTGTCTACACTTACAAAGGTGTTCAATTATGAAGCCAAGGGATTGATCTCTGAAATATACTCTCTCAATTATTTTGATTTTTAAACGAACATTAACAATCTAACCAAGCACCCGTTAAGATTAGCATAACTCAAAACGTGCATGAAAGAACTCTAACCAAGAATGCGCCCTAAAACCACTTAAGGAAGAGGGGCGGGCATATGGTCAGAGGATCCCTAGGATCTACTGAATCAAATATTACAATGATTACACTAAAAAAGAGAGAGATTAAACTTGACACCAAGAATGTGCACACAAGATCTTTTAAAAGGCGAGGTGCTAACATATGGTGGAGTAATTAACAAACTGAAATGTAAATAGGCGGTGAACCAACCAAGAGAGATTTCCACACTACCACTTAATCAGTGGTGGGAATAAGCATTACAATTCAAACCTAATTCATCCGTTGCGGCAGGCATCCACTCAACAGTGGGAATTTTCCACTTGACAGTGGGTGAGAAAGCGAGATACAAATGTTTATTCTCCACAATGGCGGTAAACCAGCAAGGGGTTAAAGTGTTTGCATTAGGAAATCACAAGACTACTAAATCTCAGCCTTACAATGAAATAAATCTGTAATTTCCATGTGTTACAATGATATAATCAATGCAAACTTCTGAGAATGTTTATTACAATATATAATCTTCTCAATCACCAAGATATAAGCCAAAATCTGAATGTTTAACAATCTGATATGCATAAACAGCAGACTGAAAATGTCAATCAGCAAACATGTAAATCAAATGAAATGCTCATAACTCTCCAAATATACCTCTAAATGATGTAAAATAAATTGCAGAAGCATTCTAAGAGGTAGGCACCCAATCTCCAACCCACAAACTGCATTAAAGCTTACAGATTGATTAGGCACGAATCCCAAGGCAGCCCCAACATGGTACAGCCTTCTTGAGGGGCAATTTTCTACTTAATAATCAGAAACAGCAAACTAAAATCTGTAGACTTCAAGGTGGGGTCGCCTCAAGCATAGAATCATGATGAACAAATACCCATAATCAAATTAGAATTACCTTTAAAGCTGTTAATGATTTTCGCCTACAGCCATGACTGAACCAGTAACAATAAAATCTGGAAATAACATCTGAATCTTCAACATTGAGGCTCAATGTGCACTTCTAAATGAAGCACACTCTCAATCCATCATCTAGGGAACCATAGTTTCAGGCCCGAAGAGTGGAATAGAATTGCTAAGCTTTCCCTTAGTCGGATTCTGGATTTCAAACCAGCAGCATAAGTTTGTTTTCCAAAACATAACATAATCAGCTCTCCACAATGCAGTAATATATAAGTTTCAAGGGGCAAATGAAACACTCTGAATTCCAAGAAGTTGAATCACTTCTTCAACTTCCCAAGGGATGCCACCTTCAACCATTCACTTTATTGTGAAATAATAAAACATTATTTCCCTTCCCTTTAGGCGTCCATTTCTATTTGCAACAATAAAGCATTTAATAAATCATTAAATGCTCAACATGACCCCTTAATGTCCCCTCTTTAAAACAACATGAAGTTATCACTCCTAAGCATGGGGGTACAACTTAAAACATGAAATTAACTAAGTATAAGACTTAGTCCAAGGAGATAACCAAAACTAATGCCAATACTGAAATTGAAGGATTACCACAAATAGCATGATGACCTGAGCTGAACTGCAGATGATGATACTGCCAAGATTAGACTTACTAAAAATAGCTACTGCCAAAAATAGTAAGTTCACTTCAACTCAACAGATAGCCAAACTAATCGGCCACACTGAACTGCAAAAGATTGAGTTGCTGCTAAAGTGATACTGCTATTAATATACTTACCAAAAATAGCATATTGCTATAAATAGTAAGTGTTTCCAAATATTTTTTAAGCACAAACCGGCAACCATCATGACTTACTATAAATAGTAAGTGCCCGAAAAGGATGTCAGATTCAGATGCAAGTTACCTTATCCTGAAGCTCTTCAAAAACCCAGAAAGCTCCACTAGACATGCGTCAAAAAAACACACATGCAAGCCCTCAAAACTACATTTGAAACCTCCTATAAAATAGGAAACCCTAATTTCCCATTCTGCTTAGCCTACGAGTTTCCAGAAATAGGCTAAATCCAATTGTAGAGCGTAGGGCTAAATCAGGGACATTACAATCTCCAACAAGTTAGCCTTAAGTCAGAGATTTTGTTTGACCTCTAAAGTATATTCCTTCATAAGGAATCAATAATTTCTTAAGTCTGGAAGAGAGAAATCCATCTGTTGCTTTCCAGAAGGATAAGGTTCTCTGTTGGCTACGCCCTCTAAAATTCAAATTCATACCCTCTTGTTTGTCCCTGTGTTCTGTTTGATTATCTGTCAATCCAATGGGCCCTATTGTGATCTCACCATGCTTGTTTGCCTTGATCTTGCCCCACATCCGAGCTTCATTGTTCTCTGTCATGAAAATTTGATTTTTGTGCCTTTGCCAATCACCAAGTTTTTAGTCATGGCAGCCTGTGTTTAAATTTCATGTCCCAGAATTTATCCCCACCAACTTCACTTTTATTCAGTCATGTTTCTTCCCAGGCCTCATGACTTTTCCCACGCTTTCAAGACCCAAGAGTGTTATATGCTGTGTCACATTCACATGCTTGTGTCCATGAGTTCATTGGTTTTCAGCTTCAGCGCCGAGGCAAACCCAAGCACTTTTTCCATTGTGGTTGAGCAATAGTCTAGAGTCCAAAAGCAGTTTGAAGTCCAATGCTCTTTTGCAAATCTGCAGATCTGAATCCATTATGTATCAAGATATATGCAAGCCCTCACATCCGTGTTTCAAGTGGCATGCTTCTCTTATTCCTTGTAGACCCAAGTCTCATATCAAATGTAGTTCACTAGTAGCTTCAAGTCCGCGCAACCAGATTTGAAATTTGTAACATCACTATTTGTGGACCTGAATGTGCTTTATGACAAGTCTGTCAGTAACTCACATCTGGAGTATTCAAAGCTTTGCCTTTGGCAGACCCAGCTTCCCCTATATATTGCAATTGAGTGGTTTTTCAAGTCCAGCGATGTCGACATCGCATGCCTGGATTAAATTGTTTTATTTGTAGTCAATTTACACTCAAGCCTGGATGTGAACGACTTTGGATACATGGTGTTCTTGGAGCAATTTTTATTGGTCCTTCAAACCCCTCTAGGATTGGCCAGGCTTGTCTGAGTTTGCTCGGGAGATGATGGATGCCATGTGTATCTGAATGTAAGTTATCTGGTAGGCACAGGACACGGACTAGATAAAAGTTATTTAAAGCCGCCTAGTAATGTTTTATAATTGTTGAGCCCTTAGATTTTCGAAAGATGAATGCCATGAACTTGAAAGCTGAGTCTACAAGAACCAAATCTGGTGGCGAGTTGAGAGTAGATAGCTGCAGATTCAATATGCCTATGTCTTGTGTAGCTCAAGGCGATCAGGAAGAATATGAAAATTGAGCGATGACATACAAACAAAGATTTGACTTGGCAATTCTTGACTGGCTAAGTTTGAATGTGGCAGTTGAAAATTTAATGAGACCATGACAAGTAGCATGCTGATTGCAGAGATGATTAACCCAAGCACGGTGCATACCAGGATTTAATGAAGACTCAATCCCGATAATGAAGAAACCCATTGGCAAAATTGCATGCAGTTGTTCGCTTGTTTTGTCAGAGTTCAAATCCAATCTGATTGCCCTGCTTTCTAAATACACATCCAATTGTATCCTGATTTTACAAAGGCAAATCCCAAGATAAATCATGTCCTTGAATATTCTAATTAGAATTCTCTACAAATGAGAATTAAATGCCTTGATCAAAGAGTCTGTGTGTCTTGTTGAGCCTGGAAATTGTGACAAGGGGCAGTATTTTATGAACTCCGTATTTGTGCTGATGGTTTTGCTTTAGAAAGTTTAACAAACAATTCTCAGGCATCTGTAAGTTGTATATACAAACAACTCTTGCGATTATTTTATTAAACAATTCTTGGGCAAAAATTTTATTCAATTCTTCAAAAAATCTTACTTTAATTATTTCGTCTAACAGCTCGCAGCCTTGTATTTATTCTTGTATTTCAAACTAATTTTCACTATAGGAAATTTCCTCAACCAATTCACAGGCTATCAACATATAACTTCAGTTGTTTCTGACTTGTGTATTTCCTCAAATTGTGTGTACAGAAGGGTTTGTACATAAAATAAAATAAAAATATTAACAGGTTTGTCCTGTTGGTGAATTATTTTAGAGGGTATTTCTCACAATCTGCTAAGGTAATTGTCATGCAACTTTTCGAGGGGAAACACAAGCCCATATAGACAATCTTGCTGAAAAATAGTAATGCAGCACATAAGCCTATTAGGGTTTATATGCATGAAATTATCAAAACTTAAGTAATGAACAATTCAGCAAATTGTAGATTGATGTTATGAAAATATGAAAAAATTACTTACACGGACCTACGCCTCTGTGTGAACGGAGATGGAGAGAGAGACATCTTTAAGGCTTGGGTTAGCTCCTTTGTATTCTTTCTTTTAACCTGTGGTTGATGTATTTTCATAAGCGGAATCAAAAAAAAGTATTAATATGGAATGGAAAATTCCAAGTCAGAAGTATTGTAGAGAACAAGCGCTGGAAGGCTTCAAAATTGACAGTGGCTGCGCCTTTTTCTTCCATGGCGGACAAGAATGTTCTGCAGGTTCATATTATTTCTTAGCGCCAGGTGGAAAACAAAGTATTTGAACTTTGGCAAATTTCGTTTTTATTTGTTCTATTCAAGATTAACGATTTCCGTTTTAGACGGTTTATTACACTTTAAAATTTATTAAATGTATGTTATATTTTTATATAACGTACATAATGTTTATTATAAAAATATAAATAAATTAGTTTAAAATTCTTTCTAATTTTTTCAAGTGTTTAGATTTTAATTTTGATTATTTT
Source organism: Sequoiadendron giganteum (assembly GCA_007115665.2). NCBI lineage: Eukaryota > Viridiplantae > Streptophyta > Pinopsida > Cupressales > Cupressaceae > Sequoiadendron > Sequoiadendron giganteum. The sequence continues at coordinate 601,280,060 of CM021106.1, read as the reverse complement.
TAATATAAATTTAGAAAGTGAAAATCTTTTTAAAAAAATAAATATTTGATTTTTATATTTATTATTAAATGTTTTTTAATTACGTCAAAGACGTCTCTTATATGAATTTTTTAAACTCGTTTTCACCACGGACGGTTGAAAAGAAATAAAAGACCCTGATTGACACCGACACTAGAGGCCGTCGCTTTTGGTTTTATATGAGATATTAGCACGTTTAATGAATCCAATTTATGTGTGGATGACATTACATATTCCAGAAACTTTTGTAGTCGCAAGATTAGAGATGGGGTTGTCATTATCTAACACGGATTTGTTTTATTTGTGAGTGTTTTTAACTTTCGAGATAAAGTTTTAATATAGTTATTTATAATTAAATGGTGAAATTTTATATTAATTTGGATTATTTTTAATTGTTTATTTATATATTATTTATATTTAGAAAATTTTAGGATAAATTATATTTATTGTATTATTTATGATCACGTATTTTTATATTTTTAAAAATTTAAATTATTTAAAGAATTTATTTATAAAAAATATCTATTTTTTGTTAATTAGAAATATGTAATAAAAATGTGAAAAGTTAAATTATTATTTATATTTAATTAAAAATATAAATATAATAATAAATACATAAAATAATGACATAAATAATTAATATTTAATTAGATTTAAATATATAATCAATAATACAATAAGTAATACATAAATAATAAAAATATTATTATTTTATTAAAAAAAAAAAAAGATAATAATAATATTAAAATCATTTTCTAAATGATTTGTCAATTGATCTTTTTACATATATATATATAGAATTTGTGTGCTTTAAGGTAATTCGAGAGCTTCCAATTTTATTGTTGATCACTTGTATGTAGCAATTTTATGGTGAGCATTTTGTATGTTTTTGAATTCTTTTCGAATTTTATTTGACTTTTATAAATGACTTTTTATTTTTATTGTGAAATTTTATTTGGCTTTTATAAATGATTTTTTATTTTTATTGTTTTACATGTGATTGGAAAGATCTAATTTTATTCGTGAGCATTTGTATGTTTTGTGAAATTTATTTGAATATGATTTTTTATAAATTTATTTGGCTTTTATATTATTATGATGACTATTTTTATTTATGAAGCTAATTTCGAGTACATGTTAAATGAAGTTGTATTCAACTATACTATAATAATATTTAAACAAAATATAATATTATTAATACTTGTCTTAGATAATTAAAAAAAATCATTTTTTATTAAAGATTAAATTAATTTTATATTTTATATGATTATTTCTAGTTAAATTTGAAATTCATATTTAAATATGTTTTTAGATAGATGAATTTAAGGATTATATTATTTTTAATTTTATATAATTATTTTTCGCTAGGTTTTAAATTGATGTTTAAATGTGATTTTAGATAGATGAATTTAATGGATGAACTATTTTTAATTTTATATAATTATTTGTTGCTAAAATTGACATTTAAATGTATTTTTTTGATAGATGAATTCAAAAAATTAATTAATTTTAATTTTATATAATTATTTCTTGCTAGGTTTGAAAGTGATATTTAAGTGTGTTTTTAGATAATTGAATTTAATATGTATATAAAAAATAAAATCAATTTGTAAAGTAAAATAAATTAACTCAAAGAAAATAATTTCAAATTGGGATGTATAATGTATTTATGATATTTGTAATTGCACATATGAAATTAATAAATTAATTTATAGTCAACTTATTCCAGTTAAATATTAAAATAAATGTTGACTACAATTTTACAATTTGAAGAATCGATAAAAAAATAATAATACAATTTTACAATTTAGAATAATTATATTATGTAATCTAATTACTCTTAAAATAATATTATATGCATTGTTAACATAGTTTATATGAAATTGGTTCCCGCTTCTCTCTCCTTTGGCTGCGTTTTGAAATTCTTGTGCACATGGTGGATTCTACCCTGGGGGTACTCCACGATCCCCCTTTGTCCCCTCTTGACTCGAGCCTCTCCTTGTCACATGCGGATTCGTGTCCCTCAAGGGCCACTCTTGATGGGTCAGCGCCTTTGTCTTCGGGTCTTTCGGAGACACCCGAGATGTTGGTCTTATCTGCTGAAAATGTGTCAACGATGGAGATTCTTCTAGAAACCTTAGGTTGGAAGGATGTGCTGACCAATGGCAAACATAACTCATCTCTTGTTCCTCCTCTTATTGAGGAAGTCACAGCTTCTAGGATAGATTTTTCTATTCCTAACTCTATCGGTGATAGGATTCTCTCCTCCATGGAGAATGCGGTTGTGGGTCATTTCATGTCCTTCTATCCATCTATGGATATGGTTTGAAAGTGGGTTGTTGCTAAATGGCGCCTCAAGGGTAGTTTGGAGATTTGCGCTATGGTGGGTGGTCTCTTCCTTTTTAAGTTTACAGCTTCGGAGGACTTGGTGATGGTCCTATCCTATGGGCCCTGGGTGTATGGGAAGCATATCCTGGCTTTATGTCACTGGAAACCGGGTTTTGACCCTATTGTGGATCTAAACAAATCGGCTTTGATATGGGTTTGGTTGCCTAGATTACCTTTAGAATATTCGGATGAAGCCATCTTCAAGAGAATTAGGGACTCTATGGGACAATTTATCACTTCAGATTCCATCACCAAATCGAAGTCCAAGCTAGTCTTTGCTCGCTTTTGTGTGAATATCTGTGTGGACAAGACTCTTCCTAACTCGGTAAAGTTGTGTTCTAAGTGTGTTATTAAAATGTTATTGTTTATTGTCAGAAGTGCGCTAACATTGGCCACCTTATCTCTGATTGTAAATCCTAGTTCAATCAGGAGTCCAACATGGGAGTTCCTGCTATGAATCCCCGACCTCTTGTGGAAAAAGTGTTACCAACGAAAGGTGTTCCTCTGGTCAAGTCTTCGGGTTTGGATTCTTCACCTTCCTCTGATGATTACCTTGTTGGTTTGGTGGATCCTAGAGTGAGACTTGCCACTCTAACTTTGAATGAGACTGTTGTTAAATCCCTGGAGGTCTATGATCTGGCCTTTGGGCTCATTTCGGGGGGGATAAGGTGGTTGTTGGCCCCCTGTTGGAGGTGGGTTATGCTGGAACAAGTGAGACAATGGGTGAGGAAGGTGAAATTTGGGAAGATGAGAGTAATGGAGTTGTCAATGAAACTATAGAGAATACAGAGGGCTTGATGTTGGAGAAAGTTGTGGAAGAAGAGAACTGGACAACTCCGAAGAAAAGAGGGAGGAAAAAGAAGGCGGATGTGGGAGGATATTCCAAACCTGGCAGACCCAATCAGAGACATACTAGGTTGAGAGAGACTACAAATGAGATTGCCTTGGGTAAACAAAGGACATTGGATGTTTCCTCCAAGAAAGGTCAAAAATGAAGGAAATGTCATGGAATGTGTGTGGGTTAAACAACTCCCATAAGCAGCTTGCTCTGAATGACTATGTTCTAGAACATAAAATCGATGTGTTACTATTACAAGAAACCAAGATGAAGAAGGAAAATTTTGATAAAGTTGCAAAGTTTATTTGGCTAGGTGCTTCCTACTTCTATAGCGATGTTGATGGGGCGTCGGGTGGTCTTGATGTGCTTTGGAACCCCTCTAGGTTTAATGGTTTTGAACTTTTCCACTGCAAGAGTAGTGTGGGAGTTTCATTCTCCTACCCAGGTGGAACTTGGTCTCTAATTAATGTTTATGCTCCTAACCAGAGGAATGCTAGGAATGCCTTATGGCAGCATCTTTCTAATTGGATTAAAAACAATTTTGGCTTTCGTTGGATGGTGGTTGGGGATTTCAACTCTCCTATGTATCCTTCGGAGAAAAGTGGTGGTCTGGTGGATTACTCTGACAGCATGTCTGACCTGGCTAACTTCTTGAGTTCTACTGGCCTGATTGACATTGATCTTTCCAGCCAAGCCTTTACTTGGTTCAACAGGCATTTTGGAGAAAATTTAATACAAGTTAGATTGGATTGATTCCTTTGTTCCAGTCTATGGACTAGCCTTCTGAGTGCTAATCTTAGAGCTCTACCCACTGACCATAATCCTCTGTTTTTGATCTCAAATTACCTATTTGTTTTGGGTCCTTTCCCTTTCAAGTTCAAAATAATATGGAATTCCCATCCTGATTTTAAGAAGAAAAAAATTGATGAATGGTGGAACATCCTTGTTTGTGGCTCTCCCATGTTCAGAATCTTCTTCAAACTTAAACATATTAAATGTATGGTTAAAGGTTGGAACAAGCGTGTTTTTGGTGATGTCTTTCAAAAGAAAAGAATTATAGGGGAAAAGTTGAAAACCTTACAAAAGAAAATGGAGGAAGGGGATGCCAGTCACCAAACTCACAACTAGGAAATTGAGAATAGGAAAGAGTGGGAGAAAATTCTCAGGAAAGAGGAATTTTTTTGGAAACAGAAATCTAGGGTCCAATGGTTGAAACAAAGTGACAGGAATACCTCTTTCTTTCACGTTTCGACCATTAAACACAAAAAAAATGAATCAAATGTTTAAATTGATTAATGTGTGAGGGGAGATGATCTCTACGCCTACCCAGATTGGCTTTATGGATGCTAATTACTTTCAGGAGGCCTACTCAGCTCCTACTGAGGCGCCTAATCTAGCCATGGATAATCTGTTGTTAAACCTTCTCCCGACCATCATCACCCAGAATGATAATCTTGGGATTCTCAGTGTTGTCACCCTAGAGGAGGTTCGGTTGGCTACATTCAGTATGGGGGCTTTCAAAGCTCTAGGTCCTAATGGTTTCCCCCCCACCTTCTTTCAAATCTTTTGGGAGATAGTTGGTGAGGACCTTGTCTTGGTTGCTCGTGATTTCTTCAAAACTGGTAAGTCTCAAACAATAGAACCACACTTTCATTGCTCTAATCCCTAAGATTGGTGATCCTCAATCTATGACTGATTTTCAACCTATTAGCCTAGACAATACCTTTTACAAAATCCTCTCCAAGATCTTGGTGAACCGAATCTCCACTCCATGGACAAATGCAACTATGTGGGGATGGCCCTCAAATTAGATATTTCAAAAGCCTATGATAAGGTTATTTGGTACTTCATCCCTAAAGTCTTAACCAAGTTTGGGTTTAACCAGTCCGTGGTCAAACTCATAATGGAATGAGTTACTACGGTTAAGTATTATGTTCTAGTTAATGGGGCCCCCTTTGGGTTTTTCTTTGCTGGTAGAGGGATCAGACAAGGTGATCCCCTCTCACCTATTTATTTATCATGATTGCAGACGTGTTAAGTAGGAACTTTGCTAGTCTGTTGTCGGATGGCTCTATAAAGGGAATCAAAGCTGCCTCTTCTTTAGATCTGATTGTAATACAAAAATTTGTGGATGATACCTTCCTATTTGGGAAAGCTTCTATGATTGAAGCTAGAAATTGGAAAAATTATCTGAACAACTATGTTTCCTGCTCTAGTCAATGCATTAACTATAAGAAAAGCATGATTTGCTTCTTTAACAACACTCCTAACCTGCAAGCTAGGGTGATTGTTGTGCTGGGTTGTTTCAGTGGGGCTCTTCCTTCAGTTTACCTTGGGCTCCCCCTCAATGTAAAGGAGGTCACCCCTGACTTTTGGAACTCGGTTCTTGAAAGAATCCAAAGGAAACTTGTTGGATGGAAAAGCTCCATTCTTAGCCATGCTGGTAAACTTCAACTACTTTTTGCAGCTCTTCAAGGCATACCAATTTACTCTCTCCATATTCAAGATTCTTAGGTATATAGCTGAGAAATTTGAAAAAATTGAAAGAAATTTCCTCTGGTTCGGGACTGAGGACAAGAAGAAATTTGCCCTAGTAAAATGGGAAAAAGTCTGTCAGCACAAACATTATGGTGGTCTTGGGATCAAGGTTATTTCCAACACTAACAAGGCCTTAATGGCCAAGGTGGGTTGGGATCATCTAAGGAACACAAAGGATTGGTGCAAAATCATGTATGTTAAATATCTTCAGAACAGGCCTTTGATCAGCTGCCTTTCTGAGGTTCATCCTCAGGGTTCTTTGGCTTGGAGGAGCATTTGCAGCATGCAGGGTCTTCTTAGGAGTGGGATAAAATGGAAGATTGGCAATGGTAGTAAGATCATATTCTAGGAAGATCCTTGGTTACTTGACACCCCTCTGGAAATTTCTAAATTTAGGAATCTCAAGAGGCTGGCCCAAAGGTTCTTTGGTATCCACATTAGGGACTATGTTCTTGGGCCTCCCGGGGCTAAGGTGTTGAAGGATTTGGCCCTTTGTTGCCCCTTTTCCTAGGATCTATGTAGCCTTGCTATGTCTCTACAAGATTTACTTTCTTTTACTAGACTTCCCTCATTCTTTTTGGGAGATGAATTTTTCTGGACTTATGACAAACAGGGTGAGTTGTCTGTCAAATCAGCGTACAATCTGCTAATAGACCAGGGTGTTGCTATTGACCTTTTGAAGAAGGTCTGGAACCGCCATATGATCTTGAAAGTCAATTTCTTTTGGTTGACCGCCTGTCACATTAGGATCCTTACTCAGAACAATTTGAGAAAAAGAGGATTTTATACCCCCAACAGATGTTTCTTATGTAAATGTTGTGATGAATCTGTTGACCACTTACTATTACACTGCCTGTTTGTTGTTGAAGTGTGGAGAATGTCTATTGAAAGATTGGGTATGCTTTGGGCCATGTGTAAGGATGTTAAATCATTTATTTTTGGCTGGTGTGGTCCATATACTCACCCCTTACCTGGAGAAATTTGGAACCAGGTCCCTCCCATTATTTGTTGGTGTTTATGGAAAGAGAGGAACAATAGGATTTTTAGGAATACTGAGATAAGCCCTAAGGAGGCCTTTGGTATAGGCACCCGCCTTATTGAGGAAAACATCTCCCTCTTCAATGGGAAAATTATGGATAAGGGACCCACTGAAAGTGAAATTAAAATGGCTAAGGCTTGGCATCAAAATTTGGATGCAAGCTCATTTGACAACTCCAGATCCCTAGTTAGGAGTAACACTATATGGGAGCCACCGGATAGAGGATGGTTTAAACTCGACTTTGATGGGGCTGCAAAAGGCAACCTGGGCAGAGCTAGTATAGGAGGTGTGATCAAAGATTCTAGAGGTGATCTTGTGGCAGGTTATATCGGGGGGATTGGTTTCCAAACTTCTATGATTGCGGAAGCCCGTGCACTGCTCAAGGGCCTTTATTTTTTTGTTTCTCTAGGGATAGAGAACCTTCACATTGAAAGTGACTCTAAATCCATTATTGATTCTATTAACTTTGGTAGATTGCTTGGATGGAGTACGAAGGATATTTTATTGAATATAAGGCTCTTTATGTCCAAGCTAAGATTAAGGAAAATTACCCACATTTATCAAGAGGGAAATCAAGTGGTTGATGCCTTAGCTAACTTTGGCACCTTTTGGAATCGCCCTAAATGTTGGCGCAATTTGGGGAACTTACCGCCAAGAATTCAAGACCTTATCTTGAAAGACTAAAACCCTTATTTGTTATGATGATTACCAATTTTATGATTCTAGGGATCTTATGGGGTGTCCACATGTTTGTACTTTGGGTTAGGTGGACAGGCATAAAATTTGAGGTGGCCTACAAGTGGAAAAAATTGAATTTTTAGACTAATCTCGTGTTAAATAAAGATGGCATTATAAGGAAGTATGGCGCGTACTTCGTGATTAAGACTTTATAGGGTCGTACCTTACACTATCTCCTTATGGGGGTTGCGTTAAACTATCATTTCTTCCTTAAGCTTGTGGATTTAAACTTTGATGTGATGACTCATTATGAGGGAAAGCTCCCTTTGGCTTTTCCGTATCTACTATTTTATTTTTGCGTCCCAAACCCAAATTCCTTGGTATTACTAAATTTGGCCTTGCAGCCATCCTGCCTAGTTTTTTGTGCAAGGACAATGTGGCTAATTAACCTTTCCTTTCCATCATGTCCTTCTTACCTAGCCACAATCACTTCAAGATTCCCATTTATGATACTACCGAGATTAAGTTATGTGATTTTCCTATTCACGTGTGTGTCCTGCACATTGCCTTGATTAACCAACGTTGCTTTATTCGACCAAATATCCATTATGTGTGGAAAACCCTTTGGTTAACCTGTATCTCTAACCTTTTTCTTTTACAAGTTCTCCGGTTTTTTCCTATGAAGAAAGACATTGTTGGTGGTGATCTTGTGTGGACAAAGCTCGACAACTACGTTCCACAAAAACCTGTTGGTGTGGCATATTTCTGTCAAAGGTGGCTTAGCTCCCTTGATGGAGAGTCTTGTGGGGCATGACCCTAACTTATCTACGCATTTTTCCAATTCCTAGAAGGACTGAAGAGTGACTTTGGGCGAGATTTCTTTTGAGGTTAGTGAAGATGTGATTGCACAGGAAACCGGGTTCCAGAGCATGAAAGAATTTTTTGTGGGGAATGAGGAGTCGGTTTGTAACCAGTCGGGTTTCGAGTGGGAGGCCCTTCTGCAGCCTTGGGACCAAGTTTGTTTGGACCTCATGAAATATGTGACTCTCGAAGGTAGATATAAAACCTAATTTTTCTACCATTTCCCTTTGATGAATCACCTTAGGCACAAAGTTTTGTTAAGTTTTCCTTTTTTTCCTACTTATGGATTTAGAAAGCTTTATGGCAAATGCAAGGAAACTGCTAGCCTTAACCCAGATAATACCCCTCCTCTGCCTCTCCACCATGGGCTCATTATGAGACTCTATCATTTACATCTCACTTTATGCCCACCTAAGCCCATATTTGTTGTCTATGTGGAGGAAATCGAACCTATCGTTGTTGCAAACATCTCCCCAACCAAGTCCAAAGGTCCCATTCATAAACCCTAGACCTAGGTGCTACTAATGATCCTAAGCGCAAGCCTGCTACCAAAAAACTCAAGGGGAACGCAGGAAATGCCCAAATGAGTGGTGCAACTAGTCTGTGTGAACTAAAGGCAACCCCGACCAAAACTACTTACAAACCCACACTGAAGAAGAAACATAAAGATGATAGGAAAGGCTTAATGGAGCCACTGGAAAAAGAGAGCATAGGTAAAAATATTGTGGGGAAGGACTCTAAGGGTGACATGGTGGTGGAGGCAATGGTTGTGACTGGAGGAGAGACCATAATTCAGAGGTCTGGGAGATTAGCCAAAAATAAAATAAAAAGATAGGTGGTTTTGGACTCGGAGGAGGAGGAGGAGCAATCAGATAGTAAAGACTACAAGGATAATGAGATGTCCAAGGAGGAAGAGGAAGAATATGCGAAAGGGCCCCACACCATTCCTGATAACATTAAAGAGCAGAAAGAGAACTCGACCTCCCAGTCCTCGCACCCACTAGATGTTGAACATACTGAGGACGTGAAGGTTGCTGATGATGGGGAGGAGCATCATGTGCTAATGGAGAGAATGGACAATTTGGACAAGAGATTCAGGGGCTTGACCCGCTTTACTATGAAGCTAATCCACTTTATCACCAACACTCTGTCTACAGTAATTAAAGATGAGCTAGAAGGGAAGAATGCTAACGAGGATCAAGAATGGGTCGGGGATGATATTGTGGACCTCCTGTCAAAGAACTGGGATAGTGCCAGTTAGTTGTTTTTTTGTCTGTGTTTTTTCTATTTGTTGTTAGTCTATGGTCAGTGTTCTATTTTTTGGCTAGTTTTTATGTTATTTGGACTTGATATGTTTGGCCTATGTGGCTCGATGTGTTAAGGGTACAACACCCTGTAAATGTTGCTTACCTTATCAAAAACATATTTTATATGATACATAATAATATATTTTAAAAAATAACCAAATTACATTAAAAATAGAAATTTATATTTTTTTTCATATTTAATATGTATGATTTATAAAATCAATAATAATGTTTTAATATAGAAGATTTATATAAATTAATATTTTTTATAAACATCAAATGAAAGGTATTTAAACAGCTAGCAATTGTGCCATTTATTTTTGGTAAATTGAAAGTCATAATAGTTAAGCTAGTGATTGTGTCATCTATCTTTGGTAAATTTAAAGTCAAAATAGTTAAGCGTTTATGTAATCTAATAAAATATCATTTTAAAAATATTAAAAAATTTATTATGATCCTTTTTTAGTCTACATCGTGTTTGAAGTAGCTTATCTATCTTATTAAATAATCTATATAAATAACATGGAGAGATATATCTTTTCCAAGAGTTTATTTTTTATTGCATTATTTAACATAAACTAAGTAAAAAAGAATTTATTGAATTTCACATTATTATATTTATTGTTATTGTTAGTATATTTATAATAATAAATTTAATTATTATTATATTATATTAATGTAATATAATGTGTGTTGAGATTACCATTGTTTATTTATATTTCAACTTAAAAAAACATAAAATTATAGAATTTAATAAGACATGAATTGAATTTTAATTAATATTATTATTACTTTATAAAATATTATATTAAAATTATTATACACAGTATTGTATTATTAATAATTAGGTTAGATTGCTCTCTTGCATCTCATGGATTTCCGTAACTAATTATTAATATTAATATATTATATAGGCTTATCAGTTTCGAGCTGAATGGAAGCTAACGGTCATCTACGGGCGTCCGCTGAAACAAGGCTTTATTTTGGCTCGTGCTTGGGAAAGGCATCACAAGGGAGTCCTCGTGGTTTTAGGATCAATGGAGCTGGTAACAGTGATAACACTGACCAGGGCAACAGTCCAGAAAGTGTCGCGAAGCTGTTCGGTCGCAATGGAGACGGATCCAGGATGGATAGTAGCGATTGAACGACACTATGTGAATAGAGGAATGGACATCATGGTGCACTCAACACAGGGGTCGTTGGAGCTAAGGGGTCCAAGGTACCTATGGATGGGGGGGATCAAAGAGGAGCCTCTCAGAATTTGAAGTTAGCAAGCAAAGCAATGACAAGACGGGGAGGAGGGGATTCTTTTTTGCCCCTTTCTTCTAAAGCAATCACAATGTAACTAGATGATGAGCTTGAACAAGAGGTGGAATTTAATGAGAAAGTTTTTTTTGGCCTAGGATTGATTGAAAGATTTAGGGTTTTTTGGCCAAGCTTGTCGGATCTCCATCAATGGATTTATAATCATTAGATGCATGTTTTGGAAGCGTATGTTTAAATATATCCTATGGCTAAAGGTTTCTTCATTGTTGTTTTTTAGGAACGAGATAGAAATAAAATCCTTTGTGATTATCACTAGGATTGGGAATGAAAATATATATTGTTGCTAAATCCATAACCCTGCTACTGAAGTGTTTGAGCAGGTTCTGCTCTAGGTGAGACTTCCTAACCTTCCCTTACATTTTCGGTTTGATTCATGCCTGGAGGTTGTAGGGAACTCTCTAGGAAGTTTTTTAATGATGGATGAGGGATCCTCAAATCTTCTACACTCGACCTTTGCCCGGATTTTGGTGGAAATGGATGTGTCTAGGGAGCTTCCAGAAGAAATCCAGTTAAAAACTTCGAAAAGGATGTTGGGTGCAGCCCCTGGATTATAAAGGGGTGTCGTTTAGGTGCAGAATATGTTACAAAACATGGCACTTGTCTGATCAATGTGCCAAAAATAGAACAAGCAAGCCAACTTCTTGGTGGAAAGACGTTGCCTCGTAGCACTATATAGTGGAAAAAGAGGAGAAGCAGAGGAGTCCCCAGGTGAAAGGCAGGGAAGAGGGGGGTCAGGTATAGGGGGCTTAGGGTCAGGTGGGGAAGGTTTTGGTGAATAACGATACACAGGAGAAGCATCAACAGACCAGTGTGGCCTAGGCATAGGAAGGGAGTTTGGCTGTGATTAGTGATAATGCTAGTCAAAATGGAGGTTAGAAGGAGTTCAAAAATGGGGCAACAACACCAGAATGTCGAGAGAAAAAAGGTTTGAAGAGGTCACAAGTGAAATAAAATGGGAAACGAAAAGTAGATGCACATATTAGCTTTCTGAATGAAGTTGTAAAGAGTCCTCAAGACAAAGCTTTGAAATAGCAGAAGGACGCAGCAAGGGTGGAAGACAATTAGCAAACAGTGAAGGGAAAGAAAGCAAAGAAAGTTGAGAGGAACTCATTTGCAATGATCCTTCGGTCTTAGATGAAGGGAAGACCAAGTAGAGATTCAATCCCCTAATGTGCTATTGGGATTCTTCTAAGGGCTGATGGTTTTTTAGGCTGGCTACTTCAGGGTTGCCTACGAAGCTTTGTCCTTGTAGTGTTCCTTTGCTTGAGTTGCTTATTGTATGGTAGGAGGCAGGACTAGGGGACTTTTTAGAGGAACTTATTGATGTTGGAAAGGGACATGTTTCAAAACGATGTTGTAATGAATTTTTCTTATTAATAAAATTAACTCAATTACTGATAAAAAAAAAACTGGGTTAGATTAAAAGTTTGTATTATTATTTTTATAATATTTTTATGTTTTTATTAATATTAGTAATATAATTTTATAACTATATTATACTAATATTTTATTATTGTTTTGGGTTGGGGCCCTAGCTCGGTTGGCTAAATATTTCCTGTTGCAAGAGGTTGGTCACGAGGTCTAGTCTCCCCCACCCCTGTGGTACCGGAGGGCGTGTCGTGCCAACGCGCCGGTCACGTTAAAAAGTTTACCAGGCACACTGCAATTTATAGGGGGTCGTGCTACCCGATTCCTACAGTCTAATATAAATATATATATATATATATATATATATATATTTTATTATTGTTTTATTTTTATATGAATGTTATTATATTATTTTTTATAATTATATTTTTATCATATATTATTATATGTAATAGTATATTATTATTAATATTAGTATTATACTATTCTTATTATTATATTAATAAATGTTTAATTATTATATAGTATTATAATTATATTATTCTTATTATTATATTAATAAATGTTAAATTATTATATTGTATTATAATTCTTTTATTATTATTATATTTGTAATATATTATATTATATTAATGTTAACATATTATTTTTATTTTATTATTATTATTCTTTTATTATATTATTATATTTTATTGATTATTATTATTTTTGTAATAAAAGAGGGGTAAAAACTTATTGAATCAGAAAAGCATTACAAAGCAATAAGAAACACACCCACCAGGGGTATAGCCAAAACCGAGAATTAACACCCAAAAAGCTCCTCATATCTTCCATAACCCAATCTTCAGGAACAAGAGTCAAATCATCAAGAAGGTTGCCCCAATCATCCACATTCCAAGTTCGCATCTGATCAGATGCCCACCTCACCAAACCATCCGCCACCTTATTCCACTCTCGTGGAAGATGATGGAAAACAATAGAATCTAAAGCATTTGTCAATGAAACAATTTGTTTTGCCACCACCGCAAGTTGCCAATTCACCTCCTCAAATTGTCTCTTATTTGGCATATCAATAACAACCTGAGAATCAGATTCACAAAAAATTTGCCTCCAACCAAGGGTGCAGGCATCCTCCAATGCTAGAAGAATAGCTATATCCTCCATGAGATTATTAGTATGTTGGCCTTTGTATATAGAGAAGAAAAAAATTACCACCCTCAAACTATCCCTGCCAATGCCACCAACTCCAACATGCCCAAGATTACCTCTAAAAGATCCATCAAAATTGATTTTCAGCTCCCCCACAACAGGAGGACACTAGTGACCAATACGACAGACCCTCACTCTCCCACGCCCATGTTGAACAATCCTTAATTTTTTTGTCCACCCACATAGAGACCCATGGCATCAGCAACATCATAATCACCAAAAAAAATAGGGACAGACAAATCACACTTAGCAGCCAAAGTTTCCTATAGATCCCCCAAAATCCTCAACAAGAGTTGACCAACAAGCAACTTCTTGTCCAAAAAAATTCTATAGTTGCGCTCCAACCAAATATGCCAAATTATCAAATTGGGGCCAATGATCTAAGCTATGAGAAGAAAATAGGTCTTTACAAGGGGAGACCCCAAACTCCTCCAAAATTCCTCCAAATAAAAAGCATGTCTACACGATATACGCAGAGATTCCACCAAAAATGCCAAATAACTTTCACAAAAGAACACTGAAAGAAGAGATGGGGGATGCACTCCTCATACCCAGCACACAAAACACACATAGAGGGCTTCTGAAACCCACACTTCCAAAGGTTCTCTTAGGTAAGGCACCTTCCTTGCATTACTAACAAGCATAAAAAGTTGCACTTAAGCCAAGAAAACTTATTCCAAACCTATTTCCACCACGAGACCTCCAAGCTCCCAAGCATCTGCTTATCAAGAACTTGATAGCCTGAGGCAACAGAAAATTTACCTTTCGGATCAAGACCCCAAGCCAACACATCTCTCCCAAGAAGAGAAGTACATACACGCCTCGACAAAATCCCAGCAAGCTCCTAGCAATCCCTAGCCACACCACTACGAGGCCACTCCTATGGATCCTTCGATCCATACACACTAACCTACCCCAAATTCTGAAGAGTTTTAAAGTTAGCAACATGACACCACCCAACATCAACAAAATGCCTACTCAAATTTTGCAGGTGGGGGTGAGTAGACAAAATGGGAGGATGGCCATCCCAAGAATCATGCCAGAAGAGAGCATCCTACCCCCCATTGCAAATCCAAAATAGCCCCCGCTTGACCAACTTGGCTCCCATTTTTAGAGTACTACAAATCATAGAACCCTTCCCCTCCAAAATGAAGAGGGAAACATCCACACTCTCGACCGTAACTAGATAATTTGAAGTAAGAATTTTTGTCCACAATTGATGTTGCTACAAACACCACCGCTAATATAGATTAGCAGTTAAAGCTTGCCCATTCAAATCGGTCCTACATAGACCCAAAGCACCAGCCTGCTTTGGCCTGCAAATAGCTTCCTACTTAACCAAACTGCACTTCTTGTGAACGAAATTGCCAAACCAAAGGAACTATCAAGACAAACTCTCAAAGTCTTTGATAAAACGAGAAGGTGCAAAAAGAAAAATGCATTTGTACAAAGGTAGAGCCTACACCAAAAACTTTAGAAGAGTCACCCTACTTGCAGAAGAGAGCCACTTATAAGTCCAATGACTAACCAGATTTCTGAACTTATCAATAATCTTGTACCGAAACAATTTAGGAAGTGAGTGAATAGCAAGCAGAATACCAAGATATACAAAGGGGAGAGTGCCAATCTGGAAACAAAGGATGCCAACAATTCTCCTCTAAATATCCTAAGGAGTATGGAAGAAATAAATAAAAGATTTCCCCTCATTAATTTTTTGACTAGATGCAGCCAAATAACAATCTAGAATCTTGCACCAACCAAAAGCCTCCTCAACCCTAGCTCTTCCCATCAGAGTAGTGTCATCAACAAACTACAAATGTGACTGAGGGGGAATATTATTTCCGAAACTCTAGTCTTGAATCAAACCAGTCTCCACCTGAGATCTAATAAACCTCCCCAAGTCATTTGCCAATAAAATGAACAGATAGGGGGATAAAGGATCCCCTTGTTTGAGCCTCCTAGAAGCACCAAACAACTATGTTGGATCACCATTAATTAGCACTGAAAAGGAAGGATAAGTAACACATCTCTTGACCCACTCAATCCATTCCTCAACAAAACCAAACGCTCCCATAATCTTAAATAAGAAGGCCCATTTAACATGGTAATAAGCTTTGGCCATATCCAACTTAATAAACATAGATTTCTCCTTAGAACGATCCACAAAATGAATCGTCTTAGCTATAATGATGACACCATCCATAATCTGCCTACCAGCCACAAATCCCCCTTGCTCTTTAGAAATTAACCTGCCTAGCCAAGGTTTCACCTGCTTAGCAATCAACTTTGTAATAATCTTGTAAACTACATTACATAAGGCAATAAGCCTAAAAAGATCCAAAGAATCAGCCCCATCCTTCTTTCGAATGAGAGCGAGAAAGGTAGTGTTCAAGTATTTTAGCATTTTTTATTCATGAAAGATTCCTAAATGACCTCCAACAAGTCCAACTTGATCACTTCCCAAAACTCCTAGTAGAACTCAATCGAGAAACCATCAGGCCCTGGAGCTTTTCCTTTTCTCATCTGGAACACAATAATCTCAAGCTCTGACAAATAAATAGGATTAAGCAAAGAAGCATTCATTTCACTAGTGACTAAGGGCATAATGCTATCCAAAATAATAGCTTCATCCTCCTCTGCAGGAAGGGAATCCTCATATAGCATAATAGAAAAGAAGTGAACAAACTTAGTGGAAATAGAAGTAGAGGAGGAAAGAATCTCCCCATTCGTAGACCTAAGAGAAGAAATGACATTACCTTGTCGCCTATCTTTAACTGAATTATGGAAGAAAGAAGTGTTATGATCTCCCTCCTAAATCTACTTCATTTGGGACTCTTGTTTCCAAAATATTTCCTTACGTAATTCCCATTCCTCAACTTCGTTCACAGCAGCAACTTCTACCAAACCTAGATCCTCAGTTAGGCCCCAATCATGAATCTGCTTGGTGATCGAGTCCAAGTGAGCTTGAGCAGACTAATTTTCCTAAGAAACATTACCAAAGTGTTTCCTATTCCACCATTTCAACCTATATTTCACATATTGGAGCCTCTTGGAGAAGGAGTACATAGCAATCCCATGTGACAACTTCCCCAACCACCAACCAGGAAGAAGATCATGCAAAGAGTCATCTCTGAGCCACATGAACTGAAACTTAAAAGACTGCTTTACACAATGTCGGGGTAACTCAACAATAAGTTTGATCAACCAATTATCAAAACCCCACCCATCCAAAATCTCAGAGCTAGTTAGCCACTTGTCCCCCAACTAGAAACTGTACACCAAGAATCTATCCAAGCGTTCAAAGATAGTAGCTTCCCCACATCTCCTATTATTCCAAGCAAGGACCCCATTAACAGGCTTGATGTCAACCAAATTCAAGAGAGCCATATTATCCTACAAGATATCAAAAGAAGGCTCCAAGCGAGCATTACCTCTCCTCTTCTCCTCCAGAGAAATGACATTAAAATCCTTGAACAAAATCCATGGGAGATAAGGATCTAAAGACCCCACATATCTGACAAGACCCCACAACAAGACCTTGCCATGAAAGTTCGTTGGAGCATAGATGTTAGAAAACATTACTCTCTCTCCAAAATCAAGATGAGAAGCAACACAAGAAATCAAAAATTTGCATGAGTACCACCAAATTGGACTGATTCTATGTGGGTCCCAGAAGCAAGCAACCCCAGTAGAGCTACCAAGTGCACCAACACATTGAAATTGATCATGGATCCAAATATTTGGAGCTATACTCATAATACTATCAACAAATAACTTAGTTTCTTGAAATAAAACCACATCCGAAGAATGATTACTTATTAAATATCAAATAACCTTTTGTCTAGGGATGTTATTCATACCCCTCACATTCCAAGAAAGCACAATCATCGTTGAGGTTGGGAGGAGTGAGCATCAATATTCTTCACCGAACTCGACTCCACTAACAACTTACCAATTAGCTTAACCTTTTCCTAATCCTTTTTTCTACCAACCTTAAGATATTTCTCAAGAACTTTTTTGGGGGTTTTTTGATGCAGACCCAGGGCAGGAGAAGGGAACTTAGTTTTACCTAAGTCAAAAGCACCCTACACCTCTGAGAGACCACCACCAACAGAACCCCCAGAAGCCTCCAACACCGAACCCAAAGCCCCCTGAGAAGGGGTTGGAGTAGGCAAATCAGTATCCATCTGAGAATCCAACACACCAAGTTGAACTGAATCGGGAATCTCCGTAGACTGGTCACCCGAAGCATCCTCTACAAAAGAGCCCACAACCACCTGCAATTCAACACCAAACCCTTCCTCCTGGACCAAACCCTCTAATGCCTCAAACCAATTGAAGGTCTCCTCCTCTTGCCTATCCTTGAGGGATCTCTTTTGACCCCTACCACGATTATGAGACTTCACTAGAGAAAAACCTTCTTTATCAACTGCCTCTCCCTACATGGGATCCTTACCCTTATCCGCCATAGAATTAGACTAAGAAGGGGCATTACTTGTACCAATTGCACTAGAAGCACGGGGACACCTCCTCTAAAGATGGCCATACTCATGACACAACCAATAGTTGAAAGGTAATGTCTCATAATCCAATGACTGATTCCAGGAGCAAGAACCAGAAGTCATGTCAATTAAATCTGGTAGTGGGTGACTTAGATCAATTTCAACACATACCCTTGCATATGAAAAAATTCTCTTATCCAAAGTCTTCCGAGAAGGCCCAATAGGTTTTCCCATAAGCAAAGCAATTGACTGCAATATGTCACTTCTCTAGCATTCAAGCGACAGTCAAGGGAGACAAACCCACACTAGGACCTTAGATGGAAGCTACTTTTTTGAGTTGAAACTAGCATGCCAAGGCTTAATGAATAGGCCCACCTGATTATAAAAGTATGGACCACCTTCAAAATCCCTATTTTGATCAGAGATGCATGAGAAATCTACCAAAACAAAGTTATTTGCAGCCATCAAAATATCCTTTCAGATTCCATGTCTTGCGGATCCAGGAATCAAGAAATGGGAGAGAAACCCTCATCCCCATGAACTTAAATATCAAAACATGAGAGTTGAAGTAACTCACATCATCTTCCACAAACTTTGATTGAATTACTAACATCGACCGTTCTTGGGCCCTCTCCAAGCATCCATTAATCTTTTGTAATTTAAGCCCTCCATTTCAAACAAAATTCATGCCTAGAGAAGATGGGAATGGAACCCTGGAGCCATCACTAGATGAAGCAAAAGGCTGATCTTCCTTGTCAACAAACCCATGCAAAGCCATCACAAACCCAAATGAGATCTAGGTAATCCCAAGGGAACCCCAAAAAGGCTGATCTGCCTTGTCAACAAACCCATGCAAAGCCATCACAAACCCAAATGAGATCTAGGTAATCCCAAGGGAACCCCAAAAAGGGCATGAAAAGACACACAATGGAGGTAAAAAACAAAGCAAAGCCACCACACAACAAAGAAGAAACAAAAGCTCCAAACCACACTGTTGCCAAAGCTCTCACAGAGCGAACCCACATAGCCCACTATTGTCAAACCCACACCAAGATTCACCAAGGAAAAATGTAGCCTCAAGCCACGTGCGCCAAAAGAGAAAAAGGAAAATCTTGCAACCTCCCTTAGGTCACCCCCATCTGATAGAAAATAACCTCCCTCGCAC
Organism: Sequoiadendron giganteum; assembly: GCA_007115665.2. Lineage (NCBI taxonomy): Eukaryota > Viridiplantae > Streptophyta > Pinopsida > Cupressales > Cupressaceae > Sequoiadendron > Sequoiadendron giganteum. The sequence goes on along the minus strand of CM021106.1, from coordinate 601,260,823 downwards.
GCATAAAGCAGACAAAGGAGCTAGGGCACGACTGCCTTAGCCCACACACAGCTAGAGAGCGACGCCATCATATTATGTTAATTATTATTATATTGTTAATGATTGGGTTTAATTAGGGTTAAGTTTAGGTTATGATTTAATAAGAGTTAAAGTTAGGGTTATGTTTAAATTTAGGTATTGTTAGAGTTAAGATTGGGGATAGGGTTAAATTTATGGTTGTAAGATAAAAATTTAGGTTAGGGTTATGATTGTGGATAAATTATCTAATCCTAATTGAACCTTAATCCTAATTAATATTAGGGTTAAAATTAGGGTTTGGGTTAGGGTTACAATTAGAATAACTATTAGTTTTACAATCAGGTTTAGGGTTAAGATTAGGGTTTAATTACGGTTAGGATTCAATAAGGGTTCAATTACCAAGATGGATATCTTCTATGCATAAATGTTAAGGACTAAGAGGTATCTATTATGTGGTATAGATACCCTATTGAGAGGTAGATCTAGGTATTTTATTGCCTAAATGCCACAACCAGTTAGTTTTTCTTTGGTATCGTAGATGCTACGATTGGGAGGTAAAAGGCAGCTTAGATGGCACCATCATGAGGCATCTCTTATGTGGATTATATGTTATGATTGAGATATATCTCTCTAGTTAAAGTCAACCAATACTTTAGATGTGGTATTTAATCAAATATTAACTCATGTTGCCATTTTAATATGCATAAGGTTTGGATATATGTTATGATTTTTCCTAAATACCATTTTGTTACTTTCATTTATTTCAATTTCTTTATGTTAGAAGCAAGAGAAGAAAACCATACATTGTGATACTTATGTCTCTAGATCTTGGAAATAGCATAATTTAAGTGGGAGTGTAATTACATTCTCAATTATTTCCTTCAAGTATTAGTCATTTTGCTTCTCATAATGAGATGATCTATTACAAGATATCCATTGGTTCAGTCTTCATGTGAAATGCTTGAAGCTAGGTATATCTGGGGTTTTATGGTTGATATTTATGAGACCTACACTAGTGCAGTTTTTTAATTGAATGTGCTTGAGAATAGTTGTTTGTGTAGTTTGGAGTGTTTTGTGATCTACACATAGTGTTGGAATTCATATTATTGTAATGGTTGAATACAATTTGGCCACTTACATTCATGATTTTTTTTTTATGTAAGTTAGAGAAAAAACCATTCATTATAGAAAGAATCAGATCAAATTGTTAATAAAAGATTATGGAGCTATATGCCAGTTATGTTACTATTGTAAGCAACTTAGGTGTCATTTTCATCAGATTAAGCGTCATTTGCATCAAGTTTATCTCTGTACATGACATATTTCAATTATTAGTACTCTTTTTTGACACTCTTAAAGTGAAGACATTAGTGATATATCTTGGCTACATTTTTATAGAACAAACCCAACATGGTATAAACTATGTAGATCTTTCTTTATCAAATGCTTTTGTTTTACTTGATCATACATAAATAATTATTCATGTCTATTATGTTACTAAATATTGGGAACAACATACCTAAGCATGAAACTTATATTTCTTTTCTTAGTTGTTTATCGTGTGTTGGGTACATTAGCTTAGGTGGATTACCTGTTTGTGATATTTCTGATTTATTTAAATAATCACTTCTTTGGATTTGTAATTTCCATAGGAAAGTGAAACGATCAAATGGTTCTCTTGGCAACAAATTAAAATGGTTTATTTTGTTGAATTTTCTATGTTAGCTCCAGTTTTGAATTTTGCTACCACAAGAGGGTATGTCCTTAATGAAAATGTGTTTAACATGCATTTCTATTATGAAAGTGTGAGTAGTTGGGTTTATACTGACATCTTTTTGAAGCTAATAAATAAATAAATTTTTAAATTTTAAAGTTTTTCGTATAACAAACATGATTACAGGGAATATAGTATCTCTTTATGGAATGCTTTGGTCTTCTTGAGGACATGGATTTGTTGTTGTGTAACTTGTAGGAAGGCTGCAAAACTATTACTTAGATGTTGTTTGACCTTTCCAAAAAAAATGAGAGTTTTATTGTTTTTGTCATTTTCAAAATTATTTTTTCACCTAATTGAGGTCAATTTTATTAATTTCTTTAACTCGAGAACTTATTGTTAGATCTCAAAGAAATACATGTTAAAATGTTAAAGAAACCCCCATTGTATACAAAGACAAAAATATCAATTATGGAAACATGATGGCGAGTGAGGAGACCATTGGGAAGGAGACCATTGGGGAGCAAACTATTTTAGTGGCAGGCTTGAGTGATTTGAATTTGAACTCAATCCCTGGTGGCCATGGTGACTTTTAGTTTGGGCAGGATACGAATCTGGATTTTTTTGATGTTTCTGATTTATTTAAATAATCACTTCTTTGGATTTGTAATTTCCATAGGAAAGTGAAATGATCAAATGGTTCTCTTGGCAATAAATTCAAATGGTTTATTTTGTTGAATTTTCTATGTTAGCTCTTATTTTGAATTTTGCTGCCACAAGAGGGTATGTCATTAATGAAAATGTGTTTAACATGCATTTCTATTATGAAAGTGTGAGTAGTTGGGTTAGTATTGACATATTTTTGAAGCTAAAAAATAAATTGGTTTTTAAATTTTAAAGTTTTTCATATAACAAACATGATTATAGGGCATATAGTATCTCTTTATGGAATGCTTTGGTCTTCTTGAGGACATGGATTTACTGTTGTGTAACTTGTAGGAAGGCTGCAAAACTATTACTTAGATGTTGTTTGACCTTTCCAAAACTTTTGAGAGTTTTATTGTTTTTTTCATTTTCAAAATTATGTTTTCACCTAATTGAGGTCAATTTTAATAATTTCTTTAGCTTGAGAACTTATTGTTAGATCTCCAAGAAATACATGTTAAAATGTTAAAGAAACCCCCATTGTAAACATAGACAAAAATATCAATTATGGAAACATGATTGCGAGTGAGAAGACCATTGGGGAATGAACTGTTTCAGTGGCGGGCTTGAGTGATTTGAATTTGAACTTAATCCCTAGCGGACATGGTGACTTTCAGTTTGGGCAGGATACAGATCTAGGGTTTTCTGATGTTGATGGAGGTAAGGTTGGATCAAGTGGTGGAGATGTGTTGGCATCTTTTGGGGATGCAAAGGGAAAGTATGGGTCATGCGAGAAGAATGCGGTCAAAGATGCGATGTCTGAAGGAAAATGTGTGAGTGATACTTTCAAGGCGGCTTGTGATGGCTGTCCTACTTTAGATGTGGTTCCTATTATCTCTGGCGGTCAACATGCTGTTGGTGATAATGGGTTGACCCCATCTGGAGAATATTTTGTGGCTAATCTAAGTATTCCCCAGATTGAGCATGTCCCGATGAGAAATGGCCAGGCGGGAGGACAATTATTTGTGTTGGGACAAAGATGGGTTGACATTTTTTCCTCTAAGCTTAAACGAAAGGGCATCGCTTTTGAATCTGTGACATCTTCCAATACTGAAGGTGGTTTTTCTCTATCTTTCTTAGACTCCCTTGTGGATAAAAATATTGCTAGAATGGACTATTCTCTGGTTGGTAAGTTCTTTGGGCCTAAACCCAATATTGAGGAGGTTCATTCTTGGGTTTGAAAAAAGTGGATCTTGAAAGGCCAGGTGGAAGTTGCGGCAATGGGTAAAGGATTTTTTTCCTTTGCCTTTTCATGTGATGAGGACCTGAGAGCTATGTTTACTAAAGGACCATGGTCATTTGGGAATCTCTCCTTGGTCCTACGCCCTTGGGAGCCTGGGATGGATCTCTCCAAATGCCTTTTTTACTCTGTCCCTGTTTGGGTTAAGTTGTTGAATTTTCCCTTGGAATAATGGGATGAAGAAGTGTTCAAAGTTGTGGCTAAATTTCTAGGGTGCTTTGTCTCTATTGATGAGGCTACCCTCTTTATAAGGTGGTTGATTGTAGCTATATTTTGTGTCATGACTGATCAATATGTTGTGCTACAAGAGTTTTTCCACCTCAACTCAAAGGTGGGATCTTGAAAGTAGGAGATTGTCTTTGAAAATCTTTTGTTTTCATGCTTCAAATGTAAAAAAGGGTCATTGGGCCAAAGGTCGCCCAAACAAACCAGCCTAGCCCAAGAATGCTCCTCAAAAAAAGGTATGGAAGATTAAAAATACCAAGGGAGACACTTTGTAGTAGGTACATGGTGTTTCTATTGCTGGTGATGGCCTGGTAGGTGAAGGTAATTTTGAGGATCACATGACACCTCTTCTTGAGGCTAGTAAGGAACTTGAGAAAACAATGGAAGAGGTTGTGGGCCAATTTGTGGGTCATGAAGTGGATCATGTTTTGGACTCCTTGTGCTCCCCTAAATGTCCTATTTTGGAGCTTCTTGTTGCTTCATCTCCTTCACTGGATGGGGCATCTAGGTTGGGGGTGGCAATGGTGAGTTGGTAGTTGAAGATACAGGAACCAAAGGTGAAGAAGGTTATATTCTAGTGAGGGTTAGGAAGAAGAAACCCTTAGCTTCTCCACCACCCCAACTTCATAGGGGTGTCACTACTAGAAGGAAAAAAGTGGATTGTGGGTCTGAACTAAGGAGACAGGGAAGGCCTTCCCTACACAAGAGCAGGGAGAGGGATTGTAAGCAAGACATTGCTAAAGGGGTCCAAAAAATCCTCTTTGATATGTGCTCAAAGAGCACTACCTCATCTTGTAAATGAAAATTATTTCCTAGAACATCAGGGGCTGAATAATTTGCATAAACAAGACTTGAAGAATTTGGTCTAGGATCATAAGTCAGATATCTTGTTGATTCAAGAAAAAAAATGTAAGTTGATAAGTTGGAAGCTCTGAAGTCTCTTTTTTTCAAGGATTATGGTTTTCATGGGATGAGCTCTAAGGGAGCTTTGGGTGGCATTGCTACATTTTGGAACACAAAATTAATCAAAGGTATTCTAATTGTGGATGGGTTTAATCATGTGGAGACAAAGTTTTTTTGGATTAGGGACTCTTATACTTGGGTCATCTCCAATGTGTATGCCCCTAATTAGAAGAGAGCTAGGAAGAAATTATGGGATGATTTGGGGGATTTGAGACTTAGTTTTTTGGATTTCCCCTGGTTCGTGATGGGAGATTTCAACACTCCTCTTTGTGACAATGAAAAGATGGGTGGTTCACAGGCCAATGTTGATAGCCATCTTGACATGAGAATGTTCATTGATGACAACACACTTATTGATGTCAAAATGATTGGGGCTAAGTATACTTGGTCTAATAGGTGGGTTGGTGCAGATAATATTCAAGTAAGGAACTAGACAAATCTCTAGCTTTAGCAACCTAGTTTGTGGATTTTGCTTGTTCTCTCTCCTCAATCACGAGGTGTGGTTCTAACCATTTCCCCATCTCCTTCATGGCTGACAAGTTCGAAGGTAAAAAAATTTTCCCTTTAGGTTCGAAGCTATGTAGCTTAGGGACCCCAAATTTAAGGATTGCATTAAGAATTGGTGGAAACTAAAAATTGATGGTTGTGTGATGTTCAGATTAGCAAAAAAATTGACCTTCATTAATAAAATCCTTAAGAAATGGAATAGAGATTCGTTTGTTCATATATTTGAGTCTAAATCCTTGGTTCTTCAAAGATTGAATGATATCCAAAACGATATTCAAATCAAGGGTCTTTCAGAGGATCTCCAGATGTAGGAGGATAACTTGCTTGCTTAGTTGCATGATATTGTGGCAAAGGAGGAAGATTTTTGGCGGTAGAGATCGCATGTTATCTGGTTAAAATTTGGAGATCGTAATTCCAAGCTCTTTTATCTCACAACCCTTAGGCATAAATCGTCTAATAAGATTTCTTCAATTTTGGCTAATGGGGTGTTGTTGGAGGATGAGGTAGAGATTAAGAGGGCGAATGTTGGCTTCTTTGAGAATATGCCTAAGGATGACCTTTTGTGGGACCAAGAAAGGGTGGAGGCTTCTTTAGAGGTTATCCCCAATCTTGTCTTTGATGATCTGAACAAGCTACTTATGCCCATTCCTTCTGCTTCTGAAATCAAAGATGCGGTTTTCTCTTTTGAAGGAAATAAGGCCCCTGTGTCGAATGGATTTCCTTTTATGTTTTTCAATCATGTTGGGAAATTATTGTGGATGATGTTATTAATGCTACTAAGGAGTTCTTTGGGTCCAAAAATTTACTTAGAGAACTTAACACGACCTTCATTGTCCTGATCCCCAAGTCTGCGGATGCTAACAAATTTGGTGATTATCATGCCATCAGTCTTTGTAATTCTATGTATAAAATTTTCTCGAAGGTTCTGGCTACTAGACTTCAAATTTTCCTCCCAGAGTTGATTTTCATTCAACAAAGTGGATTTATCCAGGGTCGTCAGATTCTTGACTCTATTGTGATGGTTCATGAACTTGCTCATTCTATTAATATTTTGAGGAAACCAGGGTTCTTCCTTAAATTCGACCTACTAAAAGCTTATGATAGGGTAAAATGGAGATTTTTGTTGGAAGTTCTAGGTCATTTTGGTTTCTGTAGGAAGTTCATTCAACCTATTGAACAACTTGTTCTACTCCCTCATTTATTGTTATTGTGAATGGTTCACCATCCCCTTTTTTTGGAGATCACAGGGGATGCGATAGGGAGATCCCATTTCTCTGTTGCTTTTCATTCTGATGGCGGAGGATCTTGGGAGAAATATTCAAAAGGCCTTAGCTGCAGGGGCCCTAAAAGGACTTTCTCCTTCTTCTAGATGTGCTCCTATTACCCACCAACAATTTGTGGATGACATTATGATGATGGGTGAATCCTTTGTACATGAAGTCAGAACTATGAGGGGTTTGATTGAGGATTATGAGGGGGCTTCTGGTCAACGTATCAATCTATTGAAGAGTCAATTTTTTTCGTTAATACACCTAAATTTTTACAGTTGAAGCTTGCCAAGATCCTGTTGTGTAACAGGGGTGACCTCTTGTCCACCTACTTGGGCCTCCCTTTGTGTATCTTGAAGATCTTAGATTCCTTCTAGCTGAGCTTGCTAGACATGTTCGTAGAAAGTTGGCAGGTTTGAAAGGGGTGCTGCAACTAATTACTTCTACTCTTCAAAATCTGCCAATGTATGCTATGAGCTTCTTTAGAATTCTTGTCAAATTTGAAGAGAAAATGGAACAAATAATGAGAAGATTTATGTGGACAGGCATTGAAACCAAAGCTAGAATTCCTCTTATGGCTTGGGATTTGGTCTGTAGACCAAGGAAGTGGGGTGGTCTTGGCATTAGAAACCTTAAAGCCTTTAATAAGGCCCTTTCATCAAAGAATGTTTGGAGGCTCCTTAACGATGAAGCGGGTTGGGCTTTAGTGGCTTGTAATAAGTATTTGCATGGTCTTGAGAGATCCTAGAACTTGTTAACATCTGATGATATTCTGACTGGTTCATGCTTTTGGAGGAGTATTGCTCCTTGCAGGGAGCTGATTGTTGATGGTGTTAAATGGATAATGGGCGACGGTAATCAAATTCTCTTCTGGGAAGACACTTGGTGTGGATTGAATCCTTTGGTCAGTCTTCACTGGGTCACCCCCATCTTTATGATGTGTAAAAGATTTTTTGGATGTCGAGTGGTTGATTATATTCATAATGGGGAATGGAAAATTTTCCAAGATTGGGACCCATCATTGAAGGTTCTTTAGGACTTCTTAAGAGTGGTTTGTATCCCCACTTTCCCTAGGCCGCATAGAGTTGTTTGGACCTCTTGTGCTAAGGGTGAGTTTTCAGTTGCTTTGACCCTTAGTAGGATGATGGATAAGCCTACCTCTATTCCTTTTTGGGGAAACTTATGGAACAAGAAGCTAGTTCCCAAGGTGAATGTTTTCTTTTGGCTTCTTATGCAAGGTAAAATTTTAACACAAGATAATCTTTGTAAAAGGGGATTTGCTCTTCCTAATAGATGTGTTCTTTGTGAGGTAGATGTTGAGGGTGCATTCCATCTTTTCATTGGTTGTAAGTTCTCCTTCCTGCTTTGGAGTAAATTTCTTGGTGTTTGGAATTTGGTGTGGGTGTTCCCGGAGTCTTTGGAAAAATTTGTTGGAGGTGCCTGTCCACTTCTCTTGTTCTCTGTGGACTTTGGGACCTTATGGCCCCGCATATTGTTTGGAGTATTTGGAAAGAACAAAATAATAGAATATTTTGGGACTCCAAGATTGAAGTTGGAAGACTATACTTCAAGGTTCGTAGGGTGATTCTAGAAAATTTTACCATCTATTTTCCTGAATCTCCCCAATGTGACCCTACTCTCTATCTTACTGGTTATGATCTTTTGGTGATTTCAAACTAGAAGATTCCTTCCATTCCTACCATAAAATTGAATCCAAGTTTGAATAAAAGATTAAATACTAAGTGGAAACCACCTCCTCTGGAGTGGGTTAAAGTTAATTTTGATGGGGCAACGAAGGGAAACCCCAGGCCTGCAAGTTGTGGGGGGTGTTGAGGAATGAGGACAGTAGATTCTTAGGCATAGTGCCACTCCCGCTAGGAATTCAGACCAATCACTACGCCAAGGCGGAAGCTGCATATGCAAGCATACAATTTTCTACGGACAAAGGTTATTCAAAACTATGGGTCTAAGGAAAATATTTAAACATTGTTAATTACTTACGTGGCACCCATGTGCCGAGTTGGAATGTGGAGCATCTAATTAAAGATAGTATAATGATGTTAAGTGTGTGTGATGAGACTCGCGTATCTCACATTTTTCGAGAGGGAAACTCTTTGCCAGATTTTTTTGCTAGCAAAGTTGTTAGATTAAATGAGTCTCGGACATGGGAGGAGGGATCGATCATTCCCAAGAAAGCTAGGATTTTAATGCAAAATGATGGAGTAGGATGATTTTTGGCAGTGGAGGAATTTAAGTCTTAGTACCTTATTCTGACTCACACGTATTGTGGGTCTCTCCCGAATAGATGGCTTTTATTCTAATTTTTTTTACAAGGGTTTTTCCCATCTAGTGTATGCTAAAATGGGTGGTGACAGAAGTAGAATAGAACCGCACACTTGTGCAGGTTTGAGGAAGAAGAAAAAACTATGAAATATTTTGCGACACAAGAATTTTACATCATTCCTCGAACTTCTTCATGGGCACGACTCAAATGTGTCAGCATCATTTGTTTCATGCTAGCATAATAGGAAGCTTCAGATAAAGGGTCTGGAAGTGGAGAGGAATGAGGAGTTGATTACTGCTGTGAAGGGGACGTCGATGGTAGGCCACAAGTTTTTAAAGGACAAGAAGAGCAATGAGGACACAATGGCTCAGTTCTTTAAGGATGATGAGAGGAGGAAGTTGGTGAAGATAGAGAGCTGGGGATATGAGCACAAGTCACTTAAGAAGATTTGGGTGGAGGTGGCTGAGGTAATAATTCGTTATGTGAAGCTGGAGGGTAGGTTTACTGCAATTTTGGAACACCATTTCACTCTCTTAAATCACTTCAGACACAGGCTATATGTTTCTTTTCCTTTTTTCCTACTTTTGTCTATGGACATTTCGGTGTATGTTTATTTAAAAAATAGGAATACCTCGATCCTCCATGAGGGTCTCATTCTTCTAATCATGGAGCATGTTAAATCTCTCATCCCTTCCCTTGCTACTTTGGGTAAGGAGAAGACTCTGAGTGATGGGTTAGATTCCTTTGGTTCGGATACCACCAATGCCGAAGATGATGAATGGGATGAAGAGGAGGAGGTGGTCCTCAATCTCCAGAGGCCACCTCTTCAAAAAAGAGGAAGAAGAGTTGTCTTAAAAGTAGTTGTGTGCCTAAGTGCATCATTATCTTTGATAGCGAGGACACAAAGGTGGGGTCAGAGGATTCTTATCCTAGGAAGGTGGAGTTGATTGTTGGTCAGTGTCGACCTCCTACAATGATTCAACAACTAAGCCTTCATAGTTGTGATTCAAAGATTGGAAATCTAACCTGAATAGCTATTTCAATCATCATGAAGGTGCATTTAAAAATGTCAACCCAAGGATGTAAACTTGAAATGGGTCAGCATTGTATGTGCACTAGGAATCCAAAGTAGCCATATTCATCCTACAACTAAGAAAGACATAATGTTGAAAGTAAATTGCTTGTAAGGGAATAATACAAGTGTTGAGCATCAACTAACAACTATGATAAGCTAAAATTCATGACAAAAATGAAAATTTGAGCAAGCAAATAGGAAACTACTTTGTCTGCTTTGGCTGCAGGAACAATCACATAATTGAATTCTAGTGGCTACAGGAACAGACAATGCCATATTCTTAACTAATTACTGAACAAAAAATAACAACTAAACTAAACTAAGGTGCAAGACAAAATGCTCACCAAGTGGGCCCCCTTGGGTGAGTATCCCCTAAAACTAATGTAAACTCAGATGCACGAACTTATAACTTCATTCCATTCATTAAAAAACATAAGTACAATCAAGCGACATGATTATACTATTGAAAAACTTAAGAATGCAAGTACATCATCAGATTGAACAACCTTTGATTCAAACCCTAGAAGGAGCATCAGAGTCTTATTTATCTAATCACCTAGCAAGGTGGTCAACTCCCACAAATGCAGAGGATGCCACATTAGGGAAAGCACAAAAAGTGGAGAGGCAGCTATGTGCGCACAAAATCTGTCAGGAATGTTTGCCTTAATGCGAATCTGGCACAACAATAACGCCTATAACTGCTCAACAACAATTAAGACCATTACAAGGCGGTTACAGTTTGATTTGAATGAGGAATCATCTTACCGTCGAGAGTCTTTCCTCTATTAAATGACCACCTTGCCGATCGATATGGCGAATGTCCAGTTGGCATAATCTTCCTTAGCTAGAGGCTTCTAATTATATCTACATGGCAATGTTAGTACGCACAACAATTGCATATCCATAACTATCTCAAAGAGACATTCATTAATCACATACAAAATTAACAAAGGTAGTTCATATAGCATATCAATATCATTAAAGGTTATGAAAATAAACTCATGTCCAATGTCTATGGCTTTAAGGAAATATTATAAAAAAGGTCAATATCCAAGCATCAAAGTCTATGACAATTGCAAGAAATGGATAACAAACTTTATCAATAATTAGACCATAAACTAGACTCATCACTCCCCCAACCTAAGATCTTGCTATTCCTCCAACAAAGGGAGAGTTGTGATTTTGCTTGGTCAATGCCCTGAAATTTGCAACCGCCAGCTATCTTACATCAGTTTCTATTGTGTCTTAATTAAGATCCCAATAGAATCCTTGTTGTCTATCCAACCTACTCCATCTCTATTTTTCTCCAGCTATGTCATATCGATAGTACCTAAAGTTTGGCATAAGCCATAGTAGGATAGGTGGCTGAAAAGTTAGTGGAAGCCAAAATTATCCCTTTTCCCTTCCAATCTGTATGTATCTATCAACTCTTTTAAGTGACACAACATAGTTATGTGTGGAATGAGGATCAACTTGTTTCAAATCATCAGTTAGGTCATTCCACCTTTGTGATAGGTTTCCCATTATAGATTCCCCTATGGTTCTTGCTACCTTCTCATATTCTTTATAAGTTGCCTCTCTCTTAGACAAGATCCCAGTGCCATAACTTGGTCGATAGAGAATTATGTGCCAATCCTTGAAAATATCTCCTGGATTTCTAGATTCAACCCTGATAGGCAGGGGAATGTTGGATTCAATTTTCCTATAAGTCCTGTACTACCTTCCCCAAATTACTTCGTTTTGTATCCAGGACATAAATTCCCTCAATTGGACATCCCCAGCATACAACAATGGATTCCAATCATGGTCTTGGGTCACAACAAAATTATGTAAATAAAATTCACACAACAAATTTTTCATTTAAGGAGGAGTAATCCGATAAGCATTGAAAAATTCATTAGGGGTCTCAATGGAGGGGTTCAAACCTAAAAAAATCCTTGCTAGCTTAAAATAAAGATGCCTTTCCTTTAAATACAGAGCGTAAACCCTCGGAGGAGCCTTGCACTCTAATATCTGAGGTACTAAAGTTGTCATGTCATCCACCTTCTTCTTTAAAGTAGCAATTTCTTCATTCTTATCCTCAATCTCCTCATCTCTCTTTCAATTTCTCTTGAGCTTGTGTTTCTCTTCTTTCCATTCTTCTTTCCTCCTCTGCACTTCTTTTCATAAGTTCATGACTAATTTGTGCATCGAAGAATCAGAGGGCCTATGTATTCCTACCAAAAAAATTCTTGGCACTTTTACTTGTTCTTCGTAGAGTACCTACTATAGGGCTTTTGCTTGCTCAACCAATTCCTATTGCAGGGGTGTTGACTGTTCTCCCAGCTCAAGCTGTAGGGCCTCAAGTTCTTGTTCTTGCTCATGCTATAGGAACTCTTGCTTCTGTTCTTGCTGCAGGAGCTCTAGCTTCTGCTCTTGTTGTAGGAGCTCTTGATTTTCCTCATGCCCTTAGCTTTCAACTTGTTCAGTGATGTCAGCAAGATCTGCCAATGTTAAGTTTTTTGTTTCCTCAAATATGATTCTTTCCTTGACATTCTCCTGCTCCAGTAGAGCTTATGTATCCTCCCATGATGTTTCTTTAGGTTTAGGGCTTCCCTCGGGAGATACCCCAACGATTGGCCCAGTTGGTCTTGATTTTCTAGAAGGATTTCTTCACTTTTCCTTTGTTGCAGGAAGAACAGTGCCAACCTTCCATTTCTTAGAGCTTGACACTGCTTTTTCTACCGGTTGGTTTTTAACTTTTCATTTTCTTATTTCTACTTTCTTCTTTTGTGCCCTAGTTCTCATTAGGGTTCCAAGAGGGACATCATCATCAGAGTCAGGAGAGGAACTTCCTTTTTTCTGAATGTTCAGCTTGAGAAGTACTAATCTCAATGGTTTTCTCGGCTGCAGGAGGGTTCACACTAGGGCTTGCTCCAGAAGTCGAGGCTCCAAGAGCGCTCAAACATTGCTCTCCCTCCTACTAACCCTACGAGGTTGAGGAAAAACCCTAGTTTGCAAATGCTCTGGTTTAATTTGATCAATATTCAAGAATTCTTCCCAAGATATATCAGACACATCATGCAGAGACTTTTCAACTAATAATTTGACCAGACAATGGTGGGAAATGGAGTTGTCCCTACCTTTCTAGGTCTCAGTCGTTGTGATTGAAAGAAGGTGGTATAACACATTTAGTACATTCATTCATCTCTCGTGCCTCTTGTGGTTCAGGAGTTTGAAATACACAGATTGTAGATTCAACTAAAGACATTCATAAGTAATATATTTCACAACATAAATAACTACCTACTTCCATGGCTCAAGCAGAGAAATTCTCTTCGCTCCTTGTTTGTCCACGCTCAGCAGAGGGTCACCAGGTTTTGTAAATTCGGCCCTAGCCAACCTGGCATCTCTAGCAACAGGGTAATGTTCACTATCGGTAGACAACCCTGTAACTTCCGTAATCCTTTTCTCAGTGGCCATGAATTCCAACCCCTTTACCGTGGCCTTTCCTTTAGACAGTGTATGAGCAAATTCTAATGCAACATCTTCATCAAAACCATCCAGCTTCAAGAAATAGTCTATCCATCCACAATTTCTAAACTCGGCCAGGCAAGGTGCATGTTGTAGTAATACATCATGAACCATGGTTTCATCTTGAATTAACCCACCTCTCATTGTCTGCAATCGCTCTACAAATTTTTCTTCCTATAATCTCCGTCTTGAAAGACAAACTTCTCCTTCCTGCAATGTTGCCAAATTTCCAATGCTCGTATCAACTGAATTTTACCTTTTGGCTTAAGATTATGATAGAAGAAAACAAAGGCAGTAAAGAAGTAATAAATAAAGGCTATGATTAAGGAAAATGGTGGAGATTGATGTCCTTTCACACATACAAGCCATCATCTCACTCATAATTTAAATCAGCTCAATACTTAAATTTTGCTAACGTGAATTGGTACAGATAGACACGTGGACATGGTATTTTCACTTTTCCCCCCAACCTAAATTTGCACATGTGTCCTCACATGCGAGGTGGAATGATGATTTAACAGGGGTAAGGAATAATTACATACTATGGTGAACATCCATATTAATTTACAACAATTAAATAAATGCACTAAAAGATAATTAAGATATAATAGTTGATGCGCACATACCTGAATTTGTGGAAGATTTATTGCAAGGATTATGGAGAAAGTATTGGTCACTTTTCAAGAAAATCAGTTGAGCAATTAATGAAAGTGGATTGGAATGAGGTGGAATGGAATGAAGTGAGATGAAGTGAAGTGAAATGATGGTGGCGAGGTGAAAGAGAGATAAGGGTGGAATGAATGGGGAGATGGGTGAAGAAGTGGACCCCCACAAAAGTGGTGGTCTTTATTATGATAAGTTACATACCTTAGTTAGCCAGAAGGAGGGACACTAGGTCCACTTCCTTCGGCTATAGAAAGCTCGGGTATTGCATGCTGAGTGAATTGTTGTAGGAACTCCTTAGAAGTTGGTTTGTGATACAATCTCTAGCGATGACCATTCACCAACAACTTAAATCAAACAGGGTCAATGGTAATGAGTTGAACAACCCCATTGGGAAAAAATTCAGCAACCTCATACGGTTCTAGCCACCTTGTCTACAATTTTCCAACATTGTCTTGATACCTTAAGTCATAGAGCAATGCCCAGTCACCTAGCTGGAATTTATTTTCTTTGATGAATTTGTCATGCCATTTTACTCTCTAATTTCGCACTACCTTTGTGTGATGCAAAGATGTCTTCCTCATCTCATCTAAAGCATTTAGTTGCATGATTCTATCCCTTTGTGCCTCAAAGATATTCATCCCCAAGTCCACTGTAGTCCTAAGAGTTTTATGCTCAAATTCAATTGGAATCATAGTTGTCTTTCCATACAACAACTCAAATGGAGTGAATCCTATAGTTGTTTTCCATGTAGTTTTGTAAGCCCAAACAAATTTTGGTAGTCTACTTGCCCCAATCCTTTCTATGGATAGCCATTGTTTTGGTCAGAATGGCTTCAATTTCTCTATTGGTCACCTCAACTTGACCATTGGCCTGAGGGTGAGAAGGGGTAGACTTCCTGTGTTTGATGTTGTACTCATTGACCAGTGCTATAACAAGGGTTGAAGTGAATTGAGCTCCTTGATTAGTCACTATCTCTCTTAGAACCCCATATCGTGTGAAAATTTCCTCATAATGAAATTTTGCAACCTTATTGTCTCTTGCATGCTTCATGGCCTTAATTTCTACCCACTTGGTTACATAATCAATGCATTTTTATGTAATATGAATGACCTAACATGCATATAATTATGTATATGATATTCTAACATGATTATGGATGCAGGATGATGCAGTTGATACATTTTTTTTTGTCATAGCACACCACTAAAATGACTGCAGGGACTGATGGAATAAATTTTAGCTAGAGGAAAAATTTAATAAGAAGTGAAAAATGGTTAGATCAACCATTCATGAAAATAATGAGAAATAAGATCAATGAAATGGGTCAAGATTGATGTATTGATTGGTTGGATAGATTTTGAGCTTTTATTAGTGCATGATTATCATCATAAAGCATTTTATTATGTGACAAGTAGATGTATGCACACTAAAGCATGAATTTCGATGGTGATGTTTGTTTTCGTTTGCCTAAATATTTTGATATATGTCAAGTGGATAATGTATACCATGTTGAAACAAACCTTTGTGATGTCAGTATCTATTGCTAGGACTAAGACAGAACAGACGAGGAGTGCCTTGACTCATACTAGTAATAATAGAACCTTGTTGGAATATGTGAGGAAGTAGCCACAAAGCATGTTGATCCTAATGCAAGAAAGTATTAACTGACCTTTAACTTGAATCTAGGATGTTATGATTATGAAAAATGGAACCTCAATCAAACACATCAAAGTTAATTTCCTAGTCATGTTATCAAGACAAATCGTAAACAAAAATCAATAGAAAAAATCATGATCCATTCTCACTCCTCTAATCACTTGTGGATATTATCAAGTAGCATATGAACATGACAAAAGATAAATCAAATAAAAATATAAGACTAACTATACCAAATGAGTCAACAACCATTTAGATCTTCTTACCAATAATGAGTGTTTGTAGATAGGATTCAAAGGATTGTGTCTATTTTTAGGGATGAAACATCTTGTATAAGATGTATAGCTTATTTTTAAATATGCAACAACTTGTATAAGACAAACAATAACTGATAAAGATAGGTAGATTTCATTAATAGATAAATAGGCAATTGATCAACCAGGTTGTGGGCTAGTTTGATAGTTAGTTTGTTGTTTTGTGATTTGTTAAGCTCAATTTTTTGTAGGATATTTGTTTTGTTTCGTATCAAAGTGTCATCCTTAACAAAGGATAATTTATTATAAAAAGTGGAGTGTGATGGGTGTAAATTTTATTATGGCTTGTGGATAGTTTAATATGAAAGGTGGATTATGGTAGGTGATCTTGATAATATCCTCTAATATCATGTCAAAGGTCTCATCTAAAAATCTAGGTCGAGGATTGCTCGTAGTCAAGTATAGGACCAGTTATTATGGAAGGGGTGGATATGGAAAGTGGGTGATGCTAAATATCAACCATTATTAGGCCATGAGAGGTGTCAATGAGTTTTATTATGATGGATCCTATGCTCGATTTATTATGGAAAATGAAATTTTTGATAGAATAATGATAAATGGTAGAGTAAAGACCTACTACACATGGTGCCTTTTTGCTAGGTTTTCACCATGGTACTTATCCAAAGCACACCGAAGTAGTTTTCACTATTGGATGGATTATTTCTCTTTACTTTTTTTCTTTTTCTATTTTTTTTTCTATTTTTTAATTTTTTTTATATTTGGGGATCTCTAAAATTCATGTATAGTACTTGTGGATGTGCATGCTAGTGATATCATCGGGTAGCGGTTCACCTTTAGAAGTAGCTAGTTGATAAGCACCAGATCCATATGTTATAGTGATAATATAGGGACCCAACCAATTAGATTCAAATGTGCCTAATTTTTCTCTATCCAGTTGATTCTTTGGGCTATCCTTAAGGACCAACTCACTGATGTCAAAGTGTTGAACTCAAACTATTTTGTTGTAACTATGACAAAGATGATTTTGGTAGGGATGTAGATGAACTAATGTAGTCTATTGTCTCTCATCTAATATCTCTAGCTCATGTAATTTGGAAATTCGATAATCTTTGTCATCAATAAAGGGTTGCATGGATACTCTTAATGATCTGGTAACTTGACATCGATAAGAAGGATGGCTTTAGAACCAAAGATGGGTGAAAGCCCATAAGTCTGGGTTCAATTGTATATTCCAGTCATGGCCACCATCATTGATAGTCTTCTTTAGGATTTTATGATGGTTTTATTAGACACCTCCGCTTGACTATTACCCTGGGGATAATAAGGAGTGGTGAAGTGATGCTAAATATGACAACTTTCATATAGTTCCTAGAAATCCTAGTTCTTAAAAGGATGATTGTTATCTATGACAATAGAAAGGGGAACACCATACTGGCATATGATGTAGTTCATGATAAATTTCACAATTTGCTTTTTGATTATGTAGGTCATAGGAATGGCTTCAATCAATTTTATAAAATATTTGGTTGCAGTAATGATGAATTTATGTCCATTAGTTGAAGTAGGGTGAATCTTTCCTACAAGGTCAAGTCCCCATTGAAAGAAATACCATAGTGATGTAACCAAGTGTAGCCCCTATGCTGGTGCACATATGATATCTCCATGAATCTGATGTCAAAATTTCTTGACAAAGTGGTATGTGTCACATTTCAAGGTGGGCTAGTAGTATCCTATTCTCATGAGCTTCTTAGATAGGGTAGGACCACTAGAAAGACCTCTATATATACCATCGTGTACCTCGTGTAGAGCCATTCGTTCTTCTTCTACATCCAAATATCTAAGTAGAGTAATATCTAGACTACAAGGACATAAGGTATCAATGATGATAACATATTTAGAGGCTTGTTGAGTAATGGTTTATTGTTGATTATTCAAAAAGTCAGGGGGGGGATTTGGTTGTGATGGTAATTATATATGTCTTTGTACCATGGTGAATCAAGACCAACAATTTCACATGCAAGCTTAGATTCGGGGATGTCAAATATAGGGATCAAAATTTGTTCCACCAAGAACTCACACTAGTGTACATTATTAGGTATGTTAAGGAGAGATCCTATGGTATCTATTGTGTTAGTTGCTTTATTTTATATCAGTGGAATCTACTCAAACATGATTAGATAAAAGTACTCTTTAAAACTGTCGACCATCTTCTTGCATGACACAAGCTTGTCATATTTTGTCTCATATTTTTCATTAATGTATTAGACAACCAACTGTGAATCACCATAGATATGTAGGTGCTTGATTTTCCATTTTATAGCTTCCCTAAGTCCTATCAACAAAGCTTTATATTCGATAATCTTATTAGTGTATGGGAATTTTATCCTATAAAACTTAGGGATTCTATCCCCTTGTGGTGTGATAAAGATAACTCCTGATCTCAAACCATGGTGGGTGTAGGATCCCTCAAAATATAGCTTTCATGTTGTAGGGGTCTCTAGTGTGAAAATTACTTCATTATGAAATTATGATATAAGAGGTTGAAATGTTGGAGTAGGAGCGTTGGTTAGCTTATCCACTATTATTTGTCCCTTTATTACTTTCTTGTCTACATACTCGATATCAAACTCACCAAGGAGAATTACCCCTTTCACCAATCTACTTGTGAGAGTTGATTTACTAAGTAGGTACTTTAAAGGATCTATCTTTGATACCAACTTGGTTTGAAGATTCAACATATAATGTCAAATATTTTGTGTTTCAAGGAAGACAACAATACATGCAGGCTCAATAGGAGTGTAATTGAGTTCATACCCCACAAGTGTATGATTATTATAGTATACCACTTGCTCTTTACCATATTCATCATTTTGTGCTAAGAGGGTTGTTAGTATCGATGAAAAAGTTGATGTGTACATGATAAGAGGTTTTTTTAATCAATAGGAGGCATCAAGACTGGTGGCGATAATAAGTAATCCTTGATTTATTGAAAGGCCTGCTGACAATGGTCGGTCCATTTGAAAGGGACATCTTTGTGAAGAAAGCACTAGAAAGGATGGAATTTATTTTCTAGTTGTGTGATAAACCTACAGATTGACTATATTTTTCCTTGTAGACTTCTTAGTTGTGTCAAATTGGATGGTGATGGCATATCGATGATAGCTTTCACCTTTGCAGGATCAACTTTGATATCCTAGTGAGAAATAATGTATCTAAGGATTTTTCCAAAATTTACTCCAAAGATACACTTTTTTGGATTTAATATTACTTTTTATTGCTCCAACCTAGTGAAAATATTGTCAATCATGCCTAGATGAATTCCTCTTGTAAAGGATTTTTCTAATAAGTCATAGACATAGTATTCCATGAGTGTGTCAATCATTCCATAGAAGATCATAGTCATAGACCTCTGGTAGGTTGCTCCAACATACTTAAGGCTGAAGGGCATGATGTTCCAACAATAAGTACCCCAGGGATACAAAACAACTATTTTGTATTGATCCTCGGGAGCAATTTTAATCTGATTATAATCAGAGAAGTTGTTCATAAGTGACAACATCTCATACCCAACTATTAGATCCACTATCATATCAATGTTAGGTAAGGGGAAATCATATTTAGGAAAGGCTTTGTTGAGGTCCCTGAAGTTTGTAAAATTTGAATTCCTCTTATTGGTTTGGTGACTAGCACAATATTTAAGATCCATTTTGTGTAGTCTATGGGTCTAATAAAACCAATATCTAAAAGTTTTTTCAGTTCATTTTGACCAATAAGGTGATTTGTGAATGCATCTTCCTTAGCTTTTACTTGAAAGGTTTCACATTCAGAAGAAGAGGAAAATGATGTAGGACTAACTCAGGATCTATTCCATCCATATTAAAATAAGACTAGGCAAAGTTGATTTGTCTCAAGGAAAAGAAGCTAATAAAATATAGTCTTTCTATCTTTATTAATGAAGTTGCAAAATGTTTAATCCTAGGACTTTCAATTGTACTAATATTAACATCCTTTGATTTTTCTACCTATAGTGGTGATCTCTCTTGACTTGTAGGGAGTACATCCAACCTTCCATCCTTGGGCTCCTCAAAGAGGTTTTCACCCTCATATACGTCCTTTGTTTTTACTTTTTTCTGAGTCTAGAGGCATCTTTTGACTTTAACCTGGAGACTTATTCCTTTTAGCTTTATCATTTTTGTGACTAGAAGGTGGATTAGTCTCCCGAAAGTAAGCAATAGTATCAAGATCTATGGTGAATCTAGCTTTATGATCCCCCTGAGGTATACCCTTTCAAAGTCGCATAAACTCAGTTATGACTTCATCATTTTAAAATATTTCTAAGCTCGACAATCCTTGTTGATCCCAATCTATCAGTTGTGGGTGGACTAAAGGCAAGTTATCATCTCTATTAGCAAAGCTCAGGGATGAAGCAAATATAGTAAAGATAGAGGAATCTTGAAGATCCCAATCAAATAGGGGAGCCACTACTTTGCTAGAATCCTTAATAAATCTCTTGTAGTATCTTGCATGGCCAAGAAATCTAATAAATCTCTTGTAGTATCTTGCATGGCCAAGAAATCTTCTCACATATTTTTCTTTTGAGGGGTAGGTAGAGTGGAGATCACTTCTATTTTGTTAGGATCCACTTGAATCCCCCTGCTGGAAATAAAGTGTCCCAAAACCACTCCTTCAGTCATCATCATGAAAAATTTGTCATGACTAAGAGAGAGAGATTGTAAGCTTGGAACCTTTCAAGGACCTTCTCCAAGTTTTCCAGTGCTTCTTCATGGGAATTTACATAGGTGGTGAAGTGATCCATATATATTTTCATAAATTCATAGGTAAAATCTAAAAATATGCTTAGAATAGCTCTTGGGAATGTTGTAGGTGCATTACATAGCCCAAATGGAAAACTAGGCAGGCATATGTACCCCATGGACTTGTAAAGGTGGTTTTATCCTGATCTTCAAGAGATATTTTTATCTAATTGTAGCCACTAAACCCATCTAGGAAAGAAAAATATTTCTTCCCTACTAATGAATCTAAGACCCGATCAATGAAAGAAATAGGGAAATGATCCTTTCTCGTGGTTATATTTAATTCTCTATAATCTACACATACTCTCCACTTGCATATTTTCTTAGGTGCTATCACTAATGGGGAGACCCACTAAGTTTTTGATATTGGATATATAAAGCCTGCATCTAATAGTTTTCACAACTCTATTTTCACTATATCCCTCACAGCTGGGTTCATCTCGCGTTGTGGTTGTCTTATTGATTTGTATATGTATTCTAAAGAACATGTTGTTGTGTGAGCTTGCAACATTGTGAGTAATTCAGACTGTTGGGAAACTGTCAATTGATTATTGATATTTAGTCCTATGTTAGGTTTTATTTCCATTGGTATGACATATAAGTCATGGCAGAATCAAAATCCAACTCTGATAGATTAAGATTACAAATGTATGTGAGCAATGTATGGATTAACTGTGATGTAGATTCATAGGTTGTTGTTGTGAGGGTTTGAATTAGGTTGGCAATATTTAATAATGGTTGATATAAATTGAAATATTAGCTTAGTAACATTTATAAGTATGATTTGAGAGGTGTTGTAATAATATTTAAAATGAGATTTATTTGAAAAATTAGATTGCATGAAATAAATAATAAGTATCGCTATGAATTTATAGGTCTTGTTTATAATGTTTAATATTTTTCCATATTATATAAATTAAATATAATGATGAGCTTGATATAATTTTTCAATTATTGCAGAGTAAATCTAAATAATGCTCAAGTAGTTGGGGATGGTGGAGATGGAATTCGGTTAGCTAGGGTTGAAAATTGGAACACTTTTATTTGTAATTTTGTTAAATGTATCTAGAAGTTGGAAAAATTTCATGTCCATGGTAGATGAAATGTAAACTTGCTGTGTACACATTTGATCAATATTGTGTAAAAGTGGTTTTTCCAATATAAATAGATCTATGAACCTATTCACCTATATTTGGGAAAATGAAAAGTAATTACCCAAACATTGATTGGACCCATAATTGATGTGATATTTACTTTTTTTGTATTTTAGAAACTAGCAATCATAGCTCTTGGTGTGAAATGGGTACACCGAAGATGTTTGGAAGGTTAATTTAGGAAAATTTGGTCTATTTTTAGCATATTTTTATATTTTACATGAGGTCAATTGGTGGGCCCTTTAGAAAATGATTTTTATGCAACAAAGGCATCAATTGAGAAGTGATAACTTCAAATCAAAATGCATCCACTTATAGGGATTCAAACATAACTAAAATAAAACCTTTGAATTAGGAAGATAATCACACTCCATTACCATTAGGCTCATGTTATGTTTACAATTGAGAGAAAGGGGGATAAAGGGATAAAAATATGGAAAGATATAGTGGGGAAGAGTGAGCGAGAGAGAGAGAGAGACATAGGGGTAAGGAGACAAATATAGAGAGGAATATAGAGATAGAGATGGAAATGGAAATGTAGATTGAGAAGGAGAGGGATATGGAAAGAAATAGATGGATAGATAAAGAGAGAGAGAGAGAGGATAGATGAATATATAGATATGGAAGAGATAAATATATAGAGAGAGGGGGAGAGAAAGATATGGAGAGAGAGGGAGTAATAGAAAGATATAGAAAAATATAGGAAATGATAAATAGAGAGAGGTAGAGAGAGGAAAACATATATGGGTAAAGAGAGAAGAAGAGATAAGGAGATAGAGATGGATGGAGAGATGGAAGAAGAAATATGGAGAGATATAAATAGAGAGGCAAAGACATAGCTATAGAGATAGAGATAGAGATAGAGATATGGAGGGAGAAATAAGGAGTGAGTGTGTATGAGCAAGAGAGAGATATGGAGAGAGATAAAGAGGGAGATATATAGGTATAAATAGATATAGAGGGGGGGAGAGAAATAGAGAGAGGATAGGGGAGAATTAGAGAGATAAAGAAAGAGGGATCAATGGGGAGAGAAGGAGAGATATGGATAGAAAGAGGGAGAGATAGGGAGATAAAGGGGAAATAAAGAGATAAATATAACTTAGGAAGATAGAGGGAGTGAGAGAGAGAGACAAAGAGACAAAGGTAGAGATAAATATATAGAGGGAGAAATGGAAGGCAATAGGAAGAGGTAGATGGGGAAATAGAGATATAAAGAGAGAGACAATGAAATAAGGGGAGATGGATAGAGAAAAGTAAAGATATAGTAAGTGATATATAGAGAGAGGTAGAGAGAGATAGAGTAGGGGAGGAGGGAGAGATGAATTGAATCAAAAAAAGAGGTAGAGATAATGAGATATAAGTAGAGAGGGAGAAGGAGAGATGTGAAGATAGAGATAGAGGGGGAAAGAGAGAGATAAAGGAGTTGATAGAGACAAGTAATAAAGAGAGGGGGAGAGAGAGAGAGAGGGGGGGGGAGAGATAGAGAGGGAGAAACATGAAGCATGAGAGAGAGAGAAAGAAAGAGATATAAAGATAGGGATAAGGAGGGAGAAATATGGAGTGTGTGTGAGTGAGTAAAAGAGAGATATTGAGATGGAGATAGAGAGGGAGAGAAATATATAAAGGATAGAGGAGAAGTAAAGAGATATAGAAAGAGAGAGTGATAGGGATAAAGGAAGAGATGGAGGGATATTAATATAGAGATAAGAAATTATATATAGAGGTAGATATAGGTATGTATATAAAGAGAGAGAGAGAAAGAGATGGGAAGAGAAAGAGAGATCTCTCTTTATATCTCTATCTCCTCTCTATCTCTATGTTTTTCATTATCTCTCAATCTCTCTCCCCTATTTCTCTCCCCTATTTATCTTCCCTTCTCTCTTCCTCTATATATCTTTCTCCCTTTTCCTCTCTCTTTGTCTCTTTCCATCTCCCTATCTCTCTCCCTTACTCTCTTTTGCTATCCCTATTTATCTCTTGATCTCTCTGCCAATATATATATATATATATATATATATCTTTGTCTCTATCGATATATATATATATATATATATATCTTTATCTCTACCTATATATATCACAATATGGAAAGAATACAGGATTGGTTTAAGCTTCCTAATCTATCTCTGGAGTTATAAGAACCCATCATTTTGGAATATATCGACAATCATCTGGGTAAATTCATTTGTGCTGAAGAAAGACTATGTGAGGATGGGATCAATGCTTATGTAAGATTATGTGTAGAAAATAGTCCTGCTAGCCTGCACTAAAGGGCAATTGAACTATTCACAGATTGGGGAAATCAGATTCAAACTCTGATTCCAGATCTATGACCTAACAATAGTCTAATAAAGACTCTAGGGTGGTGAAAACTGACAAATACCCCAACTAATGATGGTTTAGAGATTTCGATGAAACAAGTGAACAAGGACTATGCTTCTGGCTCATCTTCAGCCAATTAAACAGTGAATGCTACACATGTGATCCTAAAGGACCTGGAAGATAATCCAATCCTTGAAGCAAAAGAAGAAATACCAACTAAACAAGTGAATGGACTTGTGGATCAAAGGAAGGAACTAGATATGAAAATTTTGGAGGCCCTAGATCTGATCAGAACTAAAATAAATGAAGAAGATTTGAATTCTCTAATGGAAGTACGATATGAACTAGTCATGTTAGCAAAATCTGCCAAGAGTGGAATAATTAACTTGGAAAATGATGGTTTGGATGAGGATTGGGTAGAAGGCCCAAATTTAGAAGAAGCAAATCAAGCATTTGATGAAGATGAATTATCTTCAAAATCAACCAAGCGAATTAAGGTCACTCATCTAGAGACTATGGGGTCTAGAGGTTTGGGGATCTGCCAAAAGGAATCAACTAAGCTTTCTTTGGATTGTGGGAAGAACAAGAGAAGAGCGAAAATACCAAATCAGGAGAAACTTAAATGGGATGGTGAGGCTTGTGGATAGTTTAAGATAAATGAAATGTTGAAAGTAGGGAAGGGAGAGCCCCTTCCCGAACAACAATGAAAATCATAACTTGGAACGTTAGGGGCTTAAATTCCCCTAACAAAAAGTGTCTTTTCTAGCACCAAGTTGACTTGTTTCAGGCGGATATGTGTTTGCTTCAAAAAACTAGATTAGGTGAAGAAGAGAAGAATTGTTTAGGTAAGAGATTGAAGTTGTGGAAAATGATTGGGGTAAATGTTGTGGGATCTTTTGGTGGGCTTATGATCATGTGGAGACCTCAAAGTGTGATACTCAAAGAAGTTTCCACAAACAAGCAATGGATCACATGTAATGTAAGAAGCCTCGCTTCAAATTTGTGTTTTTTCTTATTAATGTCTATGGAACAAATACTAGCATTTAAAGGAGAGAATTATTGAGAGAACTAGATATAATAAGAAATAATCCGACTTTTGAATTTTGCCTTATGGGGGATTTCAATGCCATTTTAAGGGCAATAGATAAAAAGGTCGATAGAGGTAGAAAGTTGCACTCTCAAATTGACTTTGAAAACTTCCTAGAAAAATAGGTGGAAAGGATTCTATAACATAGCTAAAAGTTGGATAGGCTCTTGTTTAAGGGAGACATGAGTAGTTTTCCTTATATTTTGGCTTGTAGGATCTTGCCTGCTGCAAGATGAAATCATTTTCCTGTGTTGCTAGAAATAATGGGGGAGAGAAAACCAATAAGGTGTCCTTTTAAATATGAGAATATTTGGTTAAGGGATCCACATCTTATGGATCTCATAGGAAGATGGTGGGCAAAATTTAGCTCGAGTGGTTCCAAAATGTTTAATGTAGTTACAAAGTTGAAGACGATTAAGCATAATTTAAGAATATGGAATAAAGATTGCTTTAAGAACATCTTTGAAGAAAAAAGGAAGATGGAGGAGGATCTAAAGGACCTGAATGAAAAGGTGATCAAGAATGGATTGGATAATGATAGCTTTATTCAAGAGAAAGAATTGATGAATAAAATGGGGGTTTACTAGCCAAGGAAGAGATTTTTTGGAGACAGAAATCCAGAGAATTATGGTTAAAGGACAGATACAAGAACACTAAATTCTTCCACAACTCCACCAAAATACGTAGGGAAGAAAATAGAATCACTTGCATCAAGACCCCTGATGGTAGAATTTTGGACATGATCAACGATGTTAAGGTTGCTACGGTGGATTTATTTGAAAATATTCTCAATGATTGGGAAGGAACCAAATTGAATGTTTAAGCACACTTCATTGGCTGCATCCCCAACCTTGTGACAAAAGCTCAAAAAAAATTCACTGAGAGTGAAGTAAAAGATGCTCTCTTCCAGTTACACCCGAATAAGGCCCTTGGCCTTGATGGATTCTTAGCAGCCTTCTTTTAGAAATGTTGGAATATAATTGGCAAGGAGGTGGTGGAGGCTATCGAGGACTCCAGAAGCTCAGGGAAGGTACTCAAGGAAGTCAAAAACACCTTTATAGCACTAATTTTGAAGGAGAAACCTAAAACTCTAGAGTATATACCAATTGCAACACATTTACAAGATAACAAAAACAGTGGCAAACTAGGTAAAGAAGATCCTCCCAAATATAATTTTGGAAGAAAAAAATGGTTTTGTCCATGGGAGATCCATTCTAGTTGGAGTCATAATAGCCCAAGAAGCGATTCATTCCATTTAGGAAACAAAAAACAATCAACTCTAATCAAGCTTGACATCAGGAAAGCCTATGATAAGGTAAATTGGAGATTTTTGTTTAAAGTGATGGAAGCATTTGGCTTCAACAGTAGTTGGTTGAATTGTATCTTTGATTGGATAGCCTACCCCAGGTATTTAGTGTTGTTGAACAGTTCTCTAGAAGTTTTTTTCAATGCTTCTCAAGGGCTCTAACAAGGTGACCCATTATCCCCTTGCTTGTTTATAATTAGGGCCATAACACTTGGGAGATCCTTTAAAGGCATAGCAAGATGGGATGGTGGATGGGATTCAGATTACAAGAGGCATGTCAGTTGTTACACATCAAAAATTTGTTGATGGCACCATGCTCTTTGGCGCAATTTAGGAAAGAGAGGCTAGAATTTTCAAAAACATTTTAGAAAGGTACTCTGCTGCATTTAGCCAAGTAGTGAGCAGATAAAAATCAAAAGTTTTATTTTTCAATACAAGCACAGGTAAAGAAAAACAAATCCTAAGAATACTAAAATTGAGGAAGGGTAATCTCCCATGTAAGTTCCTAGGGCTAGCTTTGGCCAAGGGTTTGCAACCTAGTAAGTTATGGGTTCCTTTGATAGATAAGGTTAAAAAAAAGTTGGCTTCATGAAAAGCAGATGGCTCTCTTGGGGTGGTAGACTCACAATGCTCAAATATGTTATCGTGACCATCCCAATTTACATGATTACATGCCTTCCTATGTCTGTTGGTGCAAGTAAAGAACTCAATTAGAAAATGAATTTTTTTTCTGGTAAGGCAACTTTGATCAACACAAATACCCTCTAATAAATTGGGAGAAAATCTATGAAAGGAAAGAGGTTGATGGGGTAGACTTAAGGAACCTACTTTTGCAAAACAAAGCATTTGGTGCAAAATTATTTTGGGCAATGTATACAAAGAAAGAACTCAAATGGGTCAAATTTTTGCAGGTAAAATACTTGGATGAAGAGGAAAATAACATTTTCACCACTAGAACTCTTCCAAAGGGCTCAAGAAAATGGAACTTCCTTAGACATAGTAGAGAACTTATTGCAAATCATCTGACTTAAGAGATCAGGGATGGAAGATCAACACTTTTTTGGGAGGATTCCTAGGAAGGTTTTCACAAACTCTCTGATAGAATGGACTTGGAATAGGTCAAAATCATTACAAAATAGTTATGGGGTGACAAGGTTAGAGAATACATGACAGTTACAATGGATAATGGGGGATGCAACTACCAATGGAAGAATATAAGGAATTTGGGTTTGGATCCAAGGGTGGTAGAGGCCTTTAAAGCCATGATAGTAGGTCGTACTATTTGCATCAAGAAAGATCAAGACAAATTAAGATGAAATTACAATGCAAGGGATGGGTATAGAATTCTAGCTGGTAACAAAGTGGGTTAACCAAGATTACACATAAACCTATATTGGAATAAAGATTGCCTCCCAAAGGTAGGCTTGTTTACTTGGGTTGCATCACAAGTCCAGGTGCTCATTGCTGATAGATTCTTGAAGATGGGTTATCATGGCCCCTGCAGATGCATTTTATGAAAACAAGATGGGGAGAATGGGGACCATCTTTTTGTAAACTGCTCTTTCACACAAAGTTGTTGGAAATGGCTTTGTACCAAGCTACAATGGAAATTTGCACTTCCTAATAACCTATTGAACATGCTCAAGACCCAGCTAGTCCTGCACAAAAATGCTTTGTTCAGAAGTTTATGGATCACAAGCCCTTCCATGCTGATATGGGAAATTCGGAAGGAAAGAAATAGATGGATCTTTCAAGAAAAAGAGATGACAAAGCATTCACTACTAAACAAAATTAAGGTAGGCATAGTAGAAATTGTAAATTGCAGAGTTGGAGAGATATATAGCAGCAAAGAAAAGCTCATAGAATGGGATGCGCTAATGAGAAGAACCTGGCATTGTTTGAAAATTTCTCCATTTATGGGAGATGGTGGAATCAAGACCCAAAAAAAAGGAAGACAATATGTTGGACACCTCCTATTGCTGGTTAGCACAAGATGAATATTGATGGGGCATCCAGGGGAAACCTTGGAATCTCAAGGGATGGGTGCATTATTTGGGATTAGAATGGGAAGACTATGGGTCAGTTGTTAGAACCTCTTCCTGTGGGAACTAACAATGCAAAGATGTAGGCGTTGATACTTGGTCTTAGACTATGTCTAGATTGAAAGCTAAAAAATATATTAATTGAAGGAGACTCATCATTGGTAATCAATGCCTTAAGAACAGGTCAAATGGTGAATTGAAAAATTGGAGAAAAATTGGATATAGCGTTAAAGCTCATGGTGGGTTTTGAGTTGGTCATGTTGAATTACACTCTAAGGGAAGGTAATGCAGAGTCTGGTCATCTCTCCAATCTAGGGGAGGATGGTATCTCAATAGAAGAAATTGACAACTGATCGAAAGGCTATTTTGTGGGTGGTTGGGAGGGCGACTTTCCACATGCAAGATTGTGGGAAGTTTGTTACTAGGGTCTGAAGGTGCAATATGGTTGGTATATGAACATTTCATTAGTCCCTGAGAGGGGACAAAGTGATCATTTATTTTTTCCACAACTCAATATAGGGGGAGGTTGGGCAGGTGACTTTCCACACTTATTTTTTCCACAAGTCTGGTGGTGAAGTGAGTTGATTATGCATTGGATTGTCTTTGAAACGAACGTAAATCTTATTTTTCCCGTGCTTTCCACAAACAACATTGTGGAAAACTTCGATTTTACTATCTAGTTTGGGGGTGTGTGGGTTGTTTCTTTGGGTATACTCCAACTCATTTATATGAATGAAGTAATGGTGCCTGCATTTCAAATTCATGATGGCAGGAAAGCTGGGAGGATGGACTTGCAGGGTGGATTGGGATGGTGGCAAGCACCGCCACATCAGGCTTGCCACATCATTGCTTGACGTTGTTGGCCATGTTGGGATTACATCATCTCTTGGCAATCGTGTACATAGCAGTCTCATCATATTAATGTAACTTTTCACTCTCTAAACACGAAACTATACGAAATATTTGTTTGGGAAATTGGCTAGTCTTTTTACAGGAGTGTGGTATACGAAATATTTGTTTAGGAAATTGGCTAGTCTTTTTACAGGAGTGTGGTAATCATACTTCGATTATCACAAGTGCGATATGGAAGAATATCATCATTAACAAGCTGGAATTTCAGACGGGCACACACAAACATGAACATATAGACACGATTGAGTTGTGTGCCTCTGCATTTGGGTTATGGTTGGGGGTTCTCAATTATTGCGTGTATGTCTTCAGAGGCGTTGATGAGCATAGGTGTGGATATCCTGATTTAGTTGGAGAGAACGGTTAGATAAATGGCCTTCAAGGGGGTGGTTATGGACCAGAGACTAAAGCGCATTCTCCTCAACAACGATGCCCTAACCCTGGTTGAAGTGAAGATTATCCTGGTAAAAGTTGTTCTGGGTGATGGTGAATCATACCAGGTTTATACCAACATAGCCTCTAGGTTCCTTGTCGTTTTGTTGGATATTCGCAGGCCAAAGGCCGAGGCTGAGGTAATTGTGAGGAAGCTTTTCAAGGCAGATCTGATGGATGGGTTAAAGGAAATACTTATGCTGCCACCTTGGGGGTTAGAGCTCCTCAGCCACAGGACATGCCTCTACTCCAAGATCCTGGGGAGGTAATCAAGTATTATCCCTTTCTGCTCGATCTCAAGGGAATGACCCTCATCAAGCATAAGAAATCTACGATAATTGGAGTCGATTACCTAAAAAAGTCATTGCAGATCATTCCAGTGTGGGGCTTCAACTGGATTCCTAAGTTTTAGGCATTTGCATATGTCCATGGTTTCATATAAGTTTTGTGTCATGGCAGGGTAGTTCTATGTTTTGAATTTGGTATGATATTATACGTGTATAGTCTGTTCTGGTAATAGTACGGTCTCTTTATAGTGTTGCTATAATTTCTGCAGTAGAGTGTAACTAATGGATGGTATGGTTGTCGAGGATTATGTATAGTCATGGTTGTTGTAACGATTTGGGGAAGTTCAGAAAGGTTTTGGGTTTTTGGTAGAAGCATTTTGCAATTTTGATTATCTGCCTAGCAGAAGACATTGTAAGGGGTAAAAGGAATGGAGTAAACAATAAAGAACTCAAAATAAGAGATAAAATCCACTTACTAATGAGACACAATTGCAAATCAAGCTATGAATTCAAACCCTAATGCTAGCACAATCAAATCAAAACATAATTGAAATCAAAACTTGAAATAATCTCACCATCCCATTGTTGGAGAACTTATGTTATATGATGTTAGATTGCTCAAAACTTAAGCATCCATGATTGATTGCAAAAGCTTCCAAGATTAATGATGAATGACCTAGATGTTATGATGAAGTGCTCAAATTGCTCTCAAAACTCACTTTGACATGACTTAGCTCCTCAAATTCTAGGTGTGAAATATGAAGGAGGATGGGCGATTATATAGACTTCCATAATTGAATGAAGGGTTTGGATTGAATCTTAATGCCCACAAAGAAGGGTCAAGATTGCATCTTAACACCCACAAAGGAGAGAAGATCAAGGAAGATGAAGGGATAGGATTAATTAGAAGTCAAAATATCCCCACATTTGTAAGAAAATGGCTAGGGTTTTGAAGATCAAGGGTGAAAATTAAATTTGAAGATCAATGGCTTAGAAGGCTTGAGACAAGAAAAGTCAAAGATATTTTCAAAAAAGAATATTCCTCAAGAATATGCTTTGTGGAGGGAAATTAGAAGAATTAAATAATTAGAAATTATTTAATTGTATGAGGATGAGAATATGCCATTTTAAAATGGTGTGGAATTAAAGTGGGATAATTAAATAATTAAAATTATTTAATTATATGAGATTAGAAGAAATATTAAATGAACCTAATTAAATAATTAAAAATATTCAACTAGGGGGATGAAGGGGAAAATTAGTAATGAAATATTGAATTAATTAAACAATCCAAGATTACTTAATTAATAGAACTTAGGATTAAATGATGGAAATGATGCCAATTGATGTTAAAGGGATTAATAATGCAAATGAAGTGAAATGATACTAAAGGCAATTAATGATAATGAAAATGATGGGAATGATAGAAAAGCAGTTTTACGATGTGTGATATGTGTTAGGCATTTTTACATGTCTACATTTTGGCCCTCTTTTACACAAAGTACTTGCTGGGTTGTTTCAAAGAATTATGATGCTCATGTCAAGATTAAAAAAATTAACAATGCCCCATCGTGCCTCGACAGTCAACAAGAAGAATGATAGGGCGCTAGGTTGCCTCCTCGAGAGGTTAGTCGAAAAAAATACCTTATCAGGTCAAGCTCACAACAAGGTTGAGGACTAATTTAGATGCAAAAAACACCAAAAAATTAGGCCCTAAGGGTCACCGTTAAAGCTTAGGAGGATCCAAGGTGTTCAATTTATAAACAAAGAGGGCAACCATGGGCAAGAACCTAAGGTTTGGGGGGATTAAATAGGAAATTAGTGTTCATTTTTTCCTCACTTGTAGACCTACCTTTAGAGAATCCTTTCTCTGCAAAGACCTTTTTCTTTAGACATGCATTTTCTATGACGAGGGTTCTAAGTGATCCACATCGCGTGAACGTAGTTTGACAATACCAGCGGCCAGCTGATGCAGGGGTTGTGTTACACAAGTCTCTAACTTTCAATTTTGCTTTATTTTATTTCCACATTTAATAGCCAAGTGTAGGACAAATAAATGTAGCAATCCTTAGGATTGTCACTTTTTGTCACGGTTTAACAGTGTTTGTAGTTTTAGGATGACCACTTTTGCAAAAGAGTGATGTTATTGCTCAAAATCAATAGTGTTGCTTAAAAGCGATGGAGTTTCATTTTCATGGTTGCAAAAAATGATCGTACATGCTAGATTTTTAGGGCATGGTCACTATTGCACTAGGGCAACGTGCTTGCAAAACTAATAAAGCCATTATTACAAAAGGCAACCATTTTTACAAGAAAACAAGCTCGCTATTGAAAAATCCTGACACGTTTGTTTAAAAAGATGCTCACGAACTTGTAACAAAGCACTAGTTTGTTAAGTTTGACTACAAATTTAGGTTTTTTTGACTATATTTTAGCAAATTAACATAGTGGGTTGAATGCTTGTAGGCCACACTACATCATCTATATGCCAGAGAGTGTAAACCTTGGATCTTGGATAAGATAGCTTGGTTTCAATATTTGGAGATCTAGCTTCTACAGGCCGTGGGATTGGACCATATTACGTATATGCCTGAGATCCAAGCTCACAGAGCCATGATGACAACTTTGGTAGAGCGATGGAGATCAAAGACAACTACATTCTACTTGCCTACATACGAGTGTACAATCACCCTTGAGATATTTGGAGGATTCTTCATATTGCTATTCATGGTGAGATGGTGACTTATGATGTTGTGAGGGGGACACAAGTGATGCAAATGTTGCTAGGCATTTGACAGCTCGCAGTCATTGATTCATAGATGGATCTTACCCCTTTTTTAGATGATGTTGATGATATGGTTATCGTGTTAGCTAGACTACTCATGGGACCTCTGATGCTAGATAAGAGATCATGAATATTTCTAGTAGGATGGGGAGTTGTCATAGAGCACATGATGGAGGATGAGACTTGCTATGCATGGGAACTTTGTTTATTAGCTCATTTATACCATGACATGTACTAGGTGTGTTAGCGTGGGGGTAGAAACATTTCAATTGGTGTCACAATACTCCATGTTTAGGTATGGGAGTGCATTGTTGTTACAAAGCTAGAGGGCATTGATGCTCAGGGCCCTCATGATCCTTACTCTTACAAATACCACGAATGGTTACATTACATACAACTTGGTAGATTGCAGTATTGGAGAGCAATTTTTGATGATATGACAGAGTTCGTATGGAGGCCTTATATAGACTGTGAGGCCTAAGACAATGATCATGATCATTTGGTTTATTGCAGGTAGACCCAATACTTGATTAGTAGAGTTAATACCATTTTGGAGAGGTATCCTCTAGGTAGAGTCCTCTGCCAATTTGAGGAGCGACAAGTTACTCCAATTAAGGATTATCATGCCAGATATGCACACACAGTTAGAGAGGTTAATGCATGGGGACCTTGAGAAGACTCTAGGAGGGAAGTGGTGAAGTTTTAGTAGTTAGCACCATGTTGTTGAGGAAGATTAACATTTTATGGTTCAAAAGGATTGTCATCATGTTGTTGTGAAGGACCAACATTGTATTGTTAAGATGTAGGGATATTGTGTTGTTGAATATTGACATTGTGTTGTTGGGGGTGGAGTGAGTTGGAGGAACATCATTAGGATTAAAATCCCATGGCATAGGAGTAGTAGTCTCCACTTTGGTGGTGGTAGGTCCACTAGAAGCACTTGTGTGCATTGTCATTCTCTTTCTATGGTGGGACCTTGTTATTGTCATAAATGTTCTTAATGGACCATGATGTATGATGAAAGACTTGAAATGAAAGATGTAATTGCTGATTTGGATCTTGAGTTTAAAAATGCCTTTCAAAAAGGGATGTTGGTGAACCTTTTGGACAAAAGAGATGTTGTTTTGATGCTGATTTTTGGATTTAATATAACAAAGATTGGCTTTAGATTTTAAAGGATTAAATATGCTTATGTTTTTGATACTCAACCCTATGATAAGAGTGTTAGTGGATTTTTGGGATGTTTTGAAATGATGCTATGTTTTTGATACTTAACCCTATGATGAGAGTATGAGTGGATTTTTGGGATGTTTTGAAATAATGCTAGCCAAAGGATGTTAACCAAGTTTGATAGATGTATGATAAGTCTCAAGTTGTTGATGGAAAGATAGTTTGATGTCTCTACTTTAACTAGACCTGTGAGTGCAAGTAAAGAAGGATGATAGTGATCTAGAAACTTAGAGGGAAGATGGTTTCCATTAAATTTGACAAGACCACAAGATGATAGGTTGACTGGATCAAGAGACACTAGAAAGATGATGGGGTTAATAGGTTGATGATTGATTTGGTGTCCAAAGGCTAGTTTTTATGTTTGTTGAAGGATGATGAAAAAGGATGGTCCAAAATGATGAATATTGTCTAAGTCTGCTAAGTAAATATGATGCAAATTTATTTGATCTTTGATCTAGGAGAGCTATGATGATGATAAAACCTAGGTAAACTAAGTTTGCAATGTAGGATGACGATATTTGAAAGTTTGATTTGACTGTGTAAAGGTACAAAGCCATAGTGACTGAGGTTTTGAGAATAGGACAAATTGATATGATAATGTCTGAGATGGAATTTTAGAATTCTAAGCAATTTTTTGACACAAAAAAATGCGGTAGAGAAAAAAAATACGGTAGTTGTGCACACATACATGGCATAATTTCAAGAAAAAAAGTGAGCTTTTACAGAAGCAGTTGTGACAATCTTGATAAAAGAAACACTATTCAGACAAGTGACTCTGACAGATAGCAAAATGAGCAATAGCGACCAGATTTGCAATAACGATCTTATGCATTGCAATAACAACCAAGTGTTTGGACAAGTGCAATTAAATGTTGAACAAGAGCGAAATAATTCTAAGACAAACATGGTAAGCTAGACAAGAGTGGCTCTATTTTCTGATTTAGGTTTGATGACAGTTTTGACAGTTTGTAATTTTGATGTTCAAGGTTTGATGTTTGTTGTAGGCATGTTTAAAATAACAAGTGATACATACAATAGATAAAGTAGGCCAAGAACTAACTCCAAGGTGATAAGATGATTTGTGCAAGTCTTCTTCCATAAGGCTCACTGATAGTGTCACTAGTTTATCACAAAGAATACACGTCAGTCAAGTAAGACCTAACTAGTAATAAAAGGTATGTCCCCCAGAATAGGCTTACCACTTGAAGGTTAATCCATATCCAAGGAGTGGGTGAATAGGGTATACCAAGGTCATGTACCACCTTGACACCCTTGGCCTTGAAAGAGTGTGAACTCTAGCAAGACACCTTACACCTCAACCAGGGACCAAACATGGTAAGTAACTTCTCGAGATGATGTTATCCCAATACACTATTATGACTTAACACAGTGGTCAATTGGTCTTAAGGCTTCTAAAATACAATGGCTTGTAGTGACTTAGTGAACACCAATGGTATAACATCAAACATGAGACACTAAAGCCTCTAGTCAACCCTAATGCGGTCTACACACCCACATCTAAATTGATATGTGTGGTATACATCACTAGATAGTGCTACTAACTTTCGCCTTCACACCTTTTATACAACCCACCTAAACATATGCTAGAGGTCATCCCAAGGGTGATTAAATCCCAAGGTAGGCCTCCTCTACTAAAATAAAAATTGGGAAGGCTTAAGTGTCTCAATATTTCTCATCACCCAGGATCGTCTAATGATGCAAGGGGAGAGGATACATATACGAGACACCTTTAGTAATCCAAAATGTAGATCAAATGTGTTTCTTGTCACCCAAGATTGTCTAATGATGCAAGGGGAGAGGATACACACCCTTTGACTTACCAAGCATGAAAAATAAGTTTGTTTTAAGCACCCAAGTAAGTGTTGTCTAATCTGATAAAATGAAAATATAATATTTGAATGATAATTCTTTGGGGCTGCAAACAAAGTGTTCGTAGTTTGATATCAATTCTTTGACCATTTGACCTATAACACACATTGGATTAATAGTCTTTAAAAATTTCCTTCACTCCACATTATGCTGCACAATTATGTTAGACAAAACTCAAAGCAACAATAGACAACAACTAGGTTAGGGTTAGGGTTAGCCAAAAATACAAAATCTAAAAAGATAGAATGAAAAACTAGAAATCAGGGAAAAATACAGACATGACACTGTTACCTACAATAGCGACCTTCCTTTGAGAAAACCATGATTAGATGTTTGCAAAAGCAACATTTAGATGAGACAACCGAGACCTGGTTTTGTGCAAGAGTGACTCTATTTCCCAATCATGGACTTGCAACCTATCTGATAGAGAAAAACTACTGTTAAAACCCTAAAATTAGAATGACAAGGGTGATCACTTGATGCAATAACAACCTTTTTACATGCAAGGGTGGTCTTTTTCTAGAGAAACTATAGTCCATTTTAGCAATAACGATCTTGACAAACACAGTCCTATAACCTACAAAACTCAAAATCTTGTCAAAAAGCTAAAAATTTGAGAAAATAACTATGTCTTGATTAACAATAGTGACCTTGATACGAGACAACCGCGGTCAAATTCCCAAACAAGAGCTATTATGTGCACACTAGCTATCCTTGTTTCTGATAGCCATATTTTGAAAACCTACAAAACACTCAAACTCGCAAGAATTGTTAAATGTAGGGATGTGGCTCCCACCGGGCATGCCAATAAATGTAAGGGGCAAAAGTGGAATGGAGTAAACAATCAATAATTCAATCAAAGAACTCAAAATAAGAGATAAAACCCACTTACCATTGAGGTACAATTGCAAATCAAGATATGAATTCAAACCCTAATCCTAGCACAATAAAATCAAAACATAATTGAAATCAAAACTTGAAATGATCTCACCATCCCAATGTTGGAGAACTTGTGTTATATGATGTTGCATTGCTGAACACTTAAGCCTCATGATTGATTACAAAAGATTCCAAGATGAATGATGAATGTGATGAATGACCTAGATGCTATGATGAAATGTTCAAATTTCTCTCAAAACTCACTTTGACATGACCTAGCTACTCAAATTCTAGGTGTGAAATATGAAGGAGGATGGGTGATTATATAGATTTCTATAATTGAATGAAGGATTTGGATTGAATCTTGATGCCCATAAAGAAGGGTCAAGATTGTATCTTAACACCAACAAAGGAGAGAAGATTGAGGAAGATGAAGAGATAGGAACAATTAGAAGTCAAAATATTCCCACATTTGTAGGAAAATGGTTAGGGTTTTGAAGATCAAGGGTTTAGAAGGCTCGAGACAAGAAAAGTCAAAGATATTTTTGAAAAAGGAATATTCCTCAAAAATATGCTTTGTGGAGGGAAATTAGAAGAGAAATTATTTAATTATATGAGGATGAGAATATGCCATTTTAAAATGGGGTGGAATTAAAATGGGATAATTAAATAATTAGAAATTATTCAACTAGGAGGATGAATATGAGATTATAAGAAATATTAAATGAACCTAATTAGATAATTAAAATTTGTTCAACTAAGGGGATGAAGGGGAAAATTAGTAATGAAATAATGAATTAATTAAACAATCCAAGATTATTTAATTGATAGAAGACCTTAGGATTAAATGATGGAGATGATGTTAAAGGGATTAATAATGCAAATGAAGTGAAATGATACTAAAGACAATTAACGATAATAAAAGTAATAAGTTCATGGTAGAAAAATGTAGTTTCAAAATGTGTGATATGCGTTAGACATTTTTACATATCTACAATATTATAATACAATAATTATTTAAATATTTAAAATAAAAAATAATATTTAAATTTATAAATTTATAATTAACTAAATAGTTATACATTAATAATTCACACTTCATTATATTAAAAATACAAAATAATTAGAGTATTTTAATAAAAACAATTTACTTTGACTGGCATTTAAGAATGGAGTTGGCTAACTCCTAGACAAAAGTGACCAATGTACATACAAAAATGCATGAAAACATACATAACAACATACATGACCTAACATACATAACATGAAGAGACGGTGTAGTACGAGGCCCACCAGACGGATGATAGAAGTGATGAAACCGACAACGGAAGGAAACGTCACGAGAAGCGAGGAGGTGTCCCATCGCTAAATTACGTCGACATTTTTTTTGCCTTGTGGGAGAAGCTAACCGTTAAGCGTGGGAAGGGCGATGCGGTGTGATTAATACATGCGGTTTAAATTGTAACGGGTAATGTTCTTGGAAGACACTTGGGGAACACGCTGTGCTTTGGGTTTTCTCATTCTACAGGTTGAAATTGAAACATTGGAGAGCAAGGGTGCACCGTAGGCAAGGGAGAGGACCAACCGACTTGAGGTGAGGTGTTTCTAATCGACTGCATGCAATGTTGAATTTTTTTATGTATTGTTTCATGAATTTTTGTATTGTTTCATGTGTTGTTAAAACCGTAGGAATATAATGAAATGCGGATTTATAGTTGTGTTGTTAAAATCGTAGGAATCTTAGAAAACATATGAATGTCTTCAAAAGCTTTTGTTATTAAAACTGTAGGAATGTAATGAAACATGGATTTAGAAACATCCATTGTTTCCAACAACCTTTCACACTGTGTATTCTGCTCTTTCATTCTGTAGGTTGAAAGTGAAAGGTCAGAGAGTGGAGTTGCAAGTGAAAGGTTGCAGAGCAAGGGGAGACTACAAAAAGTGAGTTGAGGGGTTTCTAATCATTTGGGTTGTTAGTTGTAAAGGGGTTTAAAGTTTTATGAGGGTTTTTAATTGTAATTTTTTTTCAAACTTTAAGTGGGTTTAGGGTTTTGTAAAACCTAGTGTTTTGTATCTTAGAATTTTAGAAAAGAAAATGAATGTCTTTACAAGCTTTTGTTATTTAGACCCTAGGAATGTAATGAAAGGCACTATTTTATAAACACCCATTGTTTCCCAAGACACATTAACACCGAGTTTCACCACTTTGAACAAGTTTACTCACTATCGGTGATAATGTCAAGAAATTGGTGTTCTTGCTATTTGTAATGCACACGTACATATACATGCTTGAAAACCACGATGGTTTGGGTATGTTGTGATGTGGTTTGTGGTTTTATAAATATCCTGTGTTTTTCATTTAATTCCATTGCACATCTTTCAAACTGAAAGCATTACTTCACATTGCATAACTAATAAGTAGATGCTCATAGATAAATGACAAAATTTAAATTACAATATAGGTTTTTTACATAGTCAACCTAAAATCAGTTATGCATTTAGTTCACATTGCATAGGGAAAAGTTATATGCACAACTATAGGGAACTCCGCCTGCACAACCAAGTACTATTCTGAAATATATTAATTTATTCATTCTAGAGTGATAATTGCAGCCGCCAATTGTATTTTTTTGTTATGGCATTCCATGAGAGCACATTTGTTTGAGGTATTTTTTGAAATAGTTCACTGCCTTGTTTATGAAAGCATAATAGTAAGTAAAATTAGACATAAGGTAGTGAACTATTTGGAAAAATGGCTAAAAGAAATGCAGTCTGATGGTCAATGGAATGCCATGCCAAGCCATATACAAGGAGATGAATTGTTTCTATGTGGGATTGGTTATCTATGGCTTGCCACTATGTTTTGGCAAACATTCTCATCCTACACTATTTTTACAAAATAATTACAAATAGTTTTTTTGTATTAAGTATAGAGAGATCATCACATAGTGCATTTGAGTAATTGCATCAGTATCAAGCCTCTAGGAAGCCCTGCATATGTTATAGCATCCTATTGCCCCAGTTATAAAATATACATATCCCCACACTGCCCCTGATACAAAAAATTTGTCATCTCATATTAACACTATTCCAAGTACCATCTACAAAAGATTTACATATATACCTGTAGCATGTAGTTATATATGTGCAGCTGTATAAGGTTCTACATCTATGTAACATAAGTACTAGAGTTGTTACCATTTATAACCAAAACGAGACCAAAAAATGTTCCAAGGCTGATTCCTAGAGGGATTGTATTGTATTGTCTGAGTCTCCAAGTGTCACCAGTGTCTCTGTTGCAACAATCTCATCCACTGAAAGCGCAGGATCCTTGCTACTCTTCCCTTCCATCAATACAATTACAATCTCTTTGTTTTTTCCCTTGTCAGGATTGTTCTTTTTCTCTTATTTTAGTTCCTCCCTAAAGGCTTGTAGATAGTTAGAGTGATAATTGCAGATATATAATGATAATTAGAGTGATATTTGCAGATGGAGACCCCCTAACCAAATTTTGTTAGAAAGTGGGAAACACTTTAGTTAACAAGAAATGCAGTTTGTCTTGCAGATACATATTGTCATCTTTAGTAGAGGTATCAACAATATATTGTGAAACTATACCCACAACTATAGGGAACTCCACCTATGCAACCAAATACTATTTTCAAAGATATTAATTGATTCATACTAGAGTGATCATTGCAGTTGCAAATTGCATTTGTTTGTCATGGAATTCCAAGAGACCACATTTGTTTGAGGCATTTTTTCAAACAGTTCTCTACCTTGTCTATGCAAGCATATTAGTAAGCAACAACAAAGATAAGGTAGTGAACAGTTTGAAAATTGCTTCAAAGAAATGTGGTTTCATGGTGATTGAAATGTCGTGACAAGCCATAGACAAGGCAATGAACTATTTGTAAGTATGATTGCTTATCTATAGATTTCCATTATGTTTTGGTAGACATATACTCACCTCACATTGTGTTTTCCAACTTGCAATTATAGAGTGCATGTATATGGTTGTTGGAAAACATTGTGTGTTTACTATCAAAGGATAATAATAGATCTAGATTGTCATGGAATTCCAACACCATAGTGATTGGAATGACATGACTAGCCATATACAAGGCAATGAACTGTTTCTATGTATGATTTATTATCTATGGCATGCCATTGTGTTTTGGCAAACATGTACTCACCGCACACTGTGTTTTCCAACTTGCAATCACATTATGCATGTATATGGTTGTTGGAAAACATCGTGTGTTTACTATGAAATCATAATAGTAGATTTGGATTGTCATGGCATTCCAACACCATGGTGATTGGGATGAAATGACAAGCCATAGACAAGGCAATGAACTGTTTCTATGTATGATTGCTTATCTATGGCATGCCATTGTGTTTTGGCACACATGTACTCATGGCACACTGTGTTTTCCAACTTGCAATCACATTATGCATGTGTGTGGTTGTTGGAAAACAACACGTGTTTAATATGAAAGCATAATAGTAGATTTGGATTGTCATGGCATTCCAACACCATGGTAATTGGGATGACATGACAAGCCATAGACAAGGAAATGAACTATTTCTATGTATGATTGCTTATCTATGGGTTGGTAGTGTGTTTTGGTAGACATATACTCAACTCACATTGTGTTTTCCAACTTCCAATTGTATTGTGCATGTACATGTTTGTTGGAAAACATCGGGTGTTTACTATCAAAGCATAATAGTAAATATGGATTCTCATGGCATTGCAACACCATGGTGATTGGAATGGCTTGACAAGCCATAGACAAGGCAATGAACTGTTTGTATGTATGATTTCTTATATATGGCATGCGATTTTGTTTTTACAGACATATATTCACCTCACACTGTGTTTTCCAACTTACAATTACACTATTCATTATCTTATATGTATTTTACCACTTACTTTAGAGTGTTGTAGATATTTATGCTCTATGGTTTCATTAAAGCTAACAACGAGAATCCATTGCACATTGTGTTGTGTAAGCTTCCATGCATCATACCATAATTATTGTTAGAAGTGTATTCTCTATTGTCTACTTCAATGTTTTTGTTCTATTGCATTTTTATTCTTTTTTGGAGGTTGCAGAATGGAAGTTAACACATAGTGATCAGATAATATTGAAAGACCATTTTCATTGTTTGTTTTATTGCTTGCATTATAATGACAAGATTAGTATTACTATTAGTTTTTTGTGATAACTTTGGAACTTAATGGGCTGAGGATTGGGAAGCAACCCATATCCTCCTAGGTAAGATTCAAAGATTGTGTTCAGTATTTTGATTCATTTCTTACATTAGAATGAAATGGTTAGTCTTTTGAAATAAATTTGTTGCTTTATGGGGTTAGTTTGCATTGGTTTTTCTTGATATTGTTATTTCCCGTCTGTGACATGCATGCAAAATGATCGCAGGAACTAGTCTCGAGTGTATTTATAAACTAATTTAAATAATTTTCTTCCCTCTCTTTTCCAAACAATGCACTATTTGTTTCATATTTCTTGTTTCGACTGCCAGAAGAAATTTGTAAATCTAGAATACAAATATGCAAGTTAGACATCAAAGCTTATAATATACTTTCTTTGCTATATCGATATGGAGTTTGAATTTAAAGGCATGCTAAGCTCAAACTAGGATAATTTACAAGTATTTCTAATCTTCAACTTAATACACATATCCAATATGTCCATGCATGAGGGTATACACTAGAATAAATATTGACTATTTAATACTGCTACATGCTACTGGTTCCCAATTATGACCCTATTTTACATGCCAACAAAAGTAGCTTTCCACATCCTGATAGAAGAAATCCCTGAAATATAAGTTCCATTTGTCTTTGTGACATATGATAACCTTTTTCTATCTTTTTGCATAGAAATGAGTTTCTTGTGATATGTATGGTACAACAACGATGCAAAGTATAATTGAGGTTATGATTGAGGACATAACTTAGGAAAATCTCTGATGGAAGGTCAACTTGATATCAGGTTTGGGCTGCTGCAGTACTGACTTAATGGATTTATGTTGTAGAATTGTCATAATACATATTATTGTATTTTTTAATTTTGTGTGTTTGATTCTAAAGTTACATAATTTTCATTGGCGAAATTTATCTATTTGAACAATTGCATAACACAATTTTTTCTTTTTTTATTAAATCAAAGCTGTTGAGAAAAATACAGAGAACCATGGCTATGAGAAAACAATAGCCATAACTAGTACAACTACATAGCAGCCATCTAATTAAGATACATATTAGCCCTACAAAGAAGGGAAAAATGAAAATAGAAACACCAATAAATTTGTCACGTACCAAATGGGACTGAAGCAAGAGAAAACTATAAACTGAAACAATCCCAATTGAATAGTACCCAATCAAAGCGTTTAGCTACGTAGGTTCTGGTATCGACTTTGATATCTAATTGATCAGCCACGTGGTTGATAGTATGATGTATGTCCTTGAAGCATTGATAATTGGATTTATTCAAACATCCATGAATACAACAAAGAATTATCCAAGCAGATTCAATCTAAGGTAACTTGCAGTTTTGAACAAGAATCATGGAGGCTTAGTGTATGACATCTCCAACCTAAGGCATAGCACAAAAATAATGGATTTTTTTTGTGACTAGTATCATAAGGGTATTATTTCAGGTCCTAAGAGGTTGAATTTGCTACTTTGTACACTGTAAATTTTTGAACTTATGATGGATCTGCATTGCATTAGGACAATCATAGATACCATGAACAAATCTTAGTCAACCTGATTGGCTGATTGCATATTGTTCAACATAAGCTCGACAATACTATATAAAGGTCGATTTGCGTAGACAAGGAAATGAACTGTTTTTGTGTATTATTGCTTATCTATGGGTTGCCACTATGTTTTGGAAGACATATACTCAACTCACACTATGTTTTCCAACTTGCAATCGTATTGTGCATGTGTATGCGTGTTGGAAAACATCGAGTGTTTACTATCAAAGCATAATAGTAAATATGGATTGTCATGGCATTGCAACACCATGGTGAGTGGAATGCCAGGACAAGCCATAAACAAGGCAATGAACTATTTCTGTGTATGATTGCTTATCTATGGGTTGCTAATGTGTTTTGGAAGACATATACTCAACTTACACTGTATTTTTTAACTTCCAATTGTATTGTGCATGTATATGCTTGTTGGAAAACATAGGGTGTTTACTATCAAAGCATAATAGTAAATATGGATTGTCATGGCATTGCAACACTATGGTGATTGGAATGCCATGACAAGCCATAGTCTAGGCAATGAACTATTTCTATTGTTTGTCTATGGCTTGTCATGGCATTCCAAGATGATGGTGTTGGAATGCAATGACATTCCATATTTACAATTATGCTTTAATACATTTTTTCAACAATATATATTTACTATTTAGCCATGGTGT
This sequence comes from Sequoiadendron giganteum, assembly GCA_007115665.2. Lineage (NCBI taxonomy): Eukaryota > Viridiplantae > Streptophyta > Pinopsida > Cupressales > Cupressaceae > Sequoiadendron > Sequoiadendron giganteum. Next base: position 601,216,111 of record CM021106.1, on the reverse strand, counting down.
TTGAAGCCATTAGAATCCATATTGACTATATTATGTTTTGATATATTTTTTGGAAGCATGCGTAGCTTATTCAAAAGAACCTATTTTAGGCTTTTACCCATAGCAACAAGGCAGTGAACAGTTTGATAGAATGCTTTGGTAGACATGTATGAAAAATATTGTAGCATAGTGAACTGTTTCATATAATGCCTCAAAGAAATGTGGTCCTGTGGTGAAGGGCTTCCATGACAATCCTTCACCACAGGACCACATTTCTTTGAGGAATTATATGAAACAGTTCACTATGCTACCACATTTTTCATACATGTCTACCAAAGAATTCTATCAAACTATTCATTGCCTTGCTATTATGGCTAAAATCCTAAAATAGGTTCTTTTGAACGAGCTACGTATGCTTGTAAAAAAACTACCAAAGCATAATGGTAAGTAACAACATAGACAAGGCAGAGAAGTGTTTGATAAAATGCCTGAAATAAATGTGGTCATGTGGTGATGGAATGCCATGACAATCCATATTGCTTCCTTGCTGCTATATTGATTTTCATGGCATTCCATCAGCATGAGACCAGATTTCTTTGAGGAATTTTATGGAACAATTCACTGCCTTGTCTTTGCTACCACATTTTTCATACATGTCTACCAAAGCATTTAATCAAATAGTTGAGTGCCTTGCTGCTATGGATAAAATCCTACAACAGGTGCTTTTGAACAAGCTACGCATGCTTGGAATTTTTTTATCAAAGCATAATCGTAAATCATTGAACATAGTAAACCTATCAATGACAACGCAAAAAATCCAATCACATTAACTCAATTAGGTACCCCTTAAAAGGTAGTTTAATTACAGTCAAGCATAGTGAACCTTTGCAGACGAGAGAAAACTAAACTTTGCATAATGAACCTCATATATAGTTTAAGAAAAAACTTGCAAGCAATGAACAAACACAAAACAACTTCAAACAAACTTAATGGGCTTCAAAACATGTAATTGATCTATAACCTTTCATTGTGACCATATACCTTTGATGTTGAATATTATGCTTTCGACATTGGTTTAGATCCTTGTAGAAGCATGAAGATCTCACGAACAAACACCAATCATGTCTCTATGCCAAAAACCTATCCACCGAATACCTTAGAGTCACAACATTAAAATGTATTAGCCATCAAGAATAAAATGTGAATGATGAATGTGTAATGAGTACTTGTTCAATACCCCTGACTTTGTCATGAAACAACTCTATCAAACTTTTGCAACAACTATCAATACCTTTTGCACCAACACCATGTGAACAAGTAATGAGTGAACAACAAGGACTTTGACATGAATATCAACAAACACTTTGGTTGTAGATCACCAAATGAATGAATAATCTCTTTGAAACCAATCCATGAGAACATAATGAAGCAAATCAGTCTACATGTAGTTGGCATTAGACACCTTTTGACATCAATGACAAACAACATCAACGTAGACATGTCTGAAAAATGTTGAAGTATACATAAGGCATGTGGTTTGTTTCAAGTATACAAGTAGAACACAACATTCTAACTCATATGTTTGTCAGTCACAATAACTAAGAACACTTTAGTAACACTTTTCAAGCAAGAAGATACATATTTCAGACTTCTATATGAACATGTGAACACTTGAGATTTGTAAACACCAGCTGTAAACTTCAATTGTGTCTAAGAGCTAGAAGATAATGCACACATGAAATGAAATAAACTCACATTGAACATGGAATTTTGATATGGTTGTTCCCCTCAGACTTTGATTGCATAACCTTGATATTTCCTTCATATTGTTCTTCGTATGGTATGGTGTGAATCTTGTTATGATAGATGAAGGTATGTTTGAGTTGTAGATAGATAATGATCTGCAAGATTTAGAAATATGAATGACTTGGGTGGGTGCAACAAAAAAAAGGATTGTGACTCATTGATTAGATGCAAGCAAAGCATATAAATGGCTTCTGAAAATTATTTGTTATGGGAGGAAAGGATATGAAAGGTTGGATATGCAAATGAATGGAATGGAAATGCTATCAATTCATCATTTTTGAGTTGTAGATAGAAAATGTTATGCAAGATTTAGAAATATTAATGACCTAGGTGGATCCAAAGAAGAAAGGAATGCAACACATTGATGTGATGCAAGGAAAGTGTATAAATGGCTTATGAAATGTATTTGATATGGGAGGAAAGGATATGGAAGGATGGATATGCAAATGAATGGAATGGAAAGGCTAGGAAGTGATCATTTGTTTCATCATAGAGTGGAATGATTTCCCCTTTGTTATCGGTTATGCTTTTTGTAATCATCATAGGGCCGACTAACTCGATACACACACATAAGGAAGACTCATGCCCCTTTCCTCAGTCTCCTTCATACACAATGAGGTGTAGAGATCCTCAAGCTTCCTCAGAATGTGACAAGAAAAGAAAAGGTATAAAAAGATAATGATATTGATGGAGACAACAGACAAGAGTTAAGATAAAGCACAAGTTGTCATGCATGCAATATGAAAATGATAAATATGTAAGATCATGATAATGATAAAATGCAAATGTTAATGCAGATGATAAGGACTAGTGCACTAAACAGTTGTAGGTGGAAAACACAGTGGGTTGTGACTCAGTAAAGCCCAATGTTTTATTATGTTAAAGAGTTTATGGTTTCTTTAAATGTGTTGCTCATAACAGTTATAACACAATGATAAATAAGAATTTAACTGATAATGATAAACAATATCTTATTCCTTAGTCAAGCTAAAAACTAGAGGACATATGGATGGATAGAGATCAATGATATGGGTTAATGCTAGGACATGTACGGATACACCCTATATGGAGGATGAAGATATGGAATTCTATGGGTGGAGGGAACTAATGACAAGGGAAAGTAAAATGTTTTCTCTTATACAAAGGAGAAGTAGAGGACCTATGGAGGACTCCAAAGATGGCATGTCAAAGTAATAACATGCCCCCATGGTAAGAGGTATGACAAGTTATAACGACATGACATGGATATGGAAGATAAATGGACATGAAAGGAAACATGACATGGATGAAAAGTGATATGGATGATGGAAGACACACATGGTATAAAGCATGCATTAGATTCAATTTCTTGCTATTTTGCCCCAATACTTTATGAAAGATCAAAGGAAGGTGGATGGATAAGGTGGATAGCATGGAATATAAATGAAGGAATATGATGGCTAAGTGGAAATAGGATAATCAATAATGTATCGTATGAATGTAAAAGTCTTGCCCCCGAGTGTACAAGGAAGGGTACGTGTATGGATGTGAAAGCTAGTGGATATGAATGGCCATGGAAATGGAAGCTAATGAAGGTGTATGGATATGAATGGAGGAATCAATTGTCTCTTTGTGGAAGATAGTACCCCACTGAATAAATGTTTCTTATAGACCATGGCTAACATGTTCCCAGTTATAGATGTTGGTAGGAAAATTGGTAAAGATAATGGAATGGATAGGGGTAGGCAGAAGGGGGTTAAGGATTCATGCAAAGGATTGAATTAAAGCTATGAAATGGGGGATGAAGCTTGGATGGAAGTATGGAATGGAGTCGTTATGAGGGAATGTAGGCAAGAACAACGTTGGCAAACACCTTGAAGGGTGGTGAAATTTGAAGGATTGAGAGTGGGTTGGGATAATAAAGTTGGGAATATAAGGACAAAAAACGAATTTAGAGGATGAATAATGGAGGAATGGATGATGGTGGAATAATGGAGTCTTTTGGATTAGCAATTAGGGATACCAATTTTTATTTTTTTAAATTTTGAATTCATGCATTGTTTTGATTGCTTTAGAACCCACATTGTTTCCACTTTTGATTTTTCTTTATAGCCTTTTCATTTTTTCTTAGTAGGCATCTTACATTTTTTTGGAAGTGTTTTTCTTTTGATTTTGGAGCATATTTTTCTTTTTTTGGCATGTCTTTTTAGTGAGACATGATGATATTTAGGTTTTAGTGGATTCTTCAATTTATGCATTTCTTGTTTGGTATCTCAATTGCTTGGATAGGCCATAGAGGGATTTTATGAAATGAGAGGATTTTGAAGTGGAAGGTGTTGGAATGAATTCAAGGGTATGTGCCTTTTTTGTTCTTGAAAGGGAACCTAGGGATATGCATTAGGAACATATGGGCCCATGATGGGTGGAAGGGTTCGTGGATATGGTCCAACATTAAATGGAAAATATGATGGAGGAGGTGGATGTATTGAGGTAAAGGGAGACCTCTTGTGTTTGATAGAGCTACCAACATCTTAAGAAGGAGGTGTGTAGCCAAGGACATAAGAAATTACATGTGTTTTAATATTAGGGTGTGCAAGTAAATGGAACTCATGAAGGTGTGTGGTATTGTACGAGAAAACCAAATTTTATAAAGGTGGATGAACCAAGCTTATATGTTTGTGGTTCATGAATGAGATCTTGTGAAAGTTTAGGATTATCATGAGATGTGGTGGAAATGCTTATATCTTGGGGGTCTTGACTTACTGAATGGATGGAAAGTTTTTTTTAATGAATTTATACATGATGATTATGGTATGGACTTGACATACTTCGATCATGAGATGGTATGGCGTCATGACATGGAATGGAATGATGAGATGAACTGGGATCATGAGAGGGAGTATTTTGATCTTCACATAAAATGGGGATCTATGATGTCATGATTTCGATCAATGAGGTCAAGTGTATGACATGGTTGACTTTCTATAGGTGCTATGAAGGTGGAAAAACATGAAATGGATGAGCTGGATAAACATGGGATGGATGAGGTGAAAGTGGGTGGAACTAGAAGACTATGACTACCATTTTGTGAAGTAGAATTTTGCATCGGGTATTGTATTCCTTACAGGGTGACTTTTGGTGTTCCTTTGGTGAAATAGGATGGATAGCTGTTGGTTCAACATGGAAGACATTTTGGATTCCCTTGTCAATGGACGAAAAGGATGACATGGACGGTGACATGAGTTGGGTATAATTTTGAATGACAGGTTTATGGTTTTTCTCGCTTGATTAAGATTTAGATCTTGAATACCCCATCCCACTACGGAAGATCATACATGCCTCCAAACATATATAGATTCTATATTATATGGTCTTTAAACGTATCACTCGATGTTTGATAAATGCGCAAACACAAATAATCAGTATGACAATAAAATGGCTTGTTGCAATGAGCACTTTTTGTTTTGTGCACTATAACAATGTATTTAAGTCCACCTTCATATTGCAGGCTAGAAAACACAGTGGGTTGTATTTTGTATATCACGTAGTGTTTTCCAACTTGCAATTATATGTAGATAGTATGGTTCTCATGAAACTCTTGTGTTTTTTAGACCTTAAGAATTTCATGAAACTCACCTAAATTTTTTATTACAACTCTTCGATGGACTAAAATTTGGGTTTCAAAATTGTGATATGATGGTTTAAATCAAAATGCATTGAATAATTGTAGGTTGGAAAACACAGTGGGGGATGTCAGTAGATGCTTCTAAGAATATTGCATTGCCTTTTGATGGGCAGGAAGTTGATTATCCCTTTAAACAAAATCCAAGCCCATACAATTCACCTCCTCGCCATTCAGTTCGGTCAATAGGAAGACCACTTGGTTGAAAAGCATCCCCTTTACAACATCTAAATTGCTGCAAACTCATGCACTGGTTCAATTTCATAACTGGTTCAATTTCATCTTCATATGCAACAAGAGATAGTGACAACCTTGTGTTTCCATTGCTCACAAATTTGGTTGGTGATTGTTGAGTTGTGGAGAAAATGGTATGGGCTTGAATTTTGTTTAAAAGGATAATCGTTACTCCTGTATGTAGATGTCCTATTTGCAGTGGGAGCTTTCTTGTCTATTCCGTATCCACTACCACATTACACAAATTCCCTCCTCCACCAACCTCCAATGCAACTATTTTTTGCATTTGCATGACCATTAAAGGTAAGTTGAACTATTTTGAACTATTTCACATGTTTTCTTACAGTGTGCATAACATAAAGTGGTCATTGAACAAGAATTCAGAAGTGAGTGGCAACCATCTATGTTTTCCATCATGCAACTATTACGTGCATCTTTTGTTGGAAACGTATGAGGAAATTGAAATGGAATGTTTGCTAAAAGTAAGGGTTATCATAAAATATGAAGGTGAAGTTGAAAAAATTATTTTGTTACAGTGTGCATAAAAGAAAGCGGTCATTGAACAAGAATTTAGAAGTGAGTCACAACCCAGTGTGTTTTCCATCATGCAACTATTATGTGCATTTTCTATTCGAAACGTATGAATAGATATTGAAATGGAGTGTTATGCTAAAAGTAAGGGTTGTTATAAACTATTAAGGTGAAGTTGAAAACATTGTTTTGTTATAGTGTGCATAACAAAAAGTGGTCATTGAACAAGAATTCAGAAGTGAGTCTCAACTCAGTGTCTTTTCCATCTTGTAACTATTATGTGCATTTTGTGTTCCAAACATATGAACATATATTGAAATGGAGTGTTTTGCTAAAAGTAAGGGTTGTTAAAAAATATAAAGGTGAAGTTGAAAACATTGTTTTGTTACAGTGTGCATAAAAGAAAGCAATCATTGAACAAGAATTCAGAAGTGAGTCACAACCTAGCGTGTTTTCCATCGTACAACTATTATGTGCATTTTTTGTTCGAAACGTATGAACATATATTGAAATGGAGTGCTCAGTTGAAAGTAAGGGTTGCTAAAAAATGTGAAGGTGAAGTTGAAAACATTGTTTTATTACAGTGTGCATAAATGAAAGTAGTCATTGAACAAGAATTTAGAAGTGAGCCACAACCCAATGTGTTTTCCATCATGCAAATATTATGTGCATTTTCTATTCGAAACGTATGAACAAATATTGAAATGGAGTGTTTTGCTGAAAGTAAGGGTTGTTAAAAAATATGAAGGTGAAGTTGAAAACATTATTTTTTTACATTGTGCATAAAAGAAAGCGATCATTGAACAAGAATTCAGAAGTGAGTCACCACCTAGTGTGTTTTCCATCCTGCAACTATTATGTGCATTTTGTGTTCCAAACATATAAATAAATATTGAAATGGAATATTTGCTGAAAGTAAGGGTTGTTAAAAATATGAAGGTGAAGTTGAAAACATTGTTTTGTTATAGTGTGCATAAAAGAAAGCGGTCATTGAACAAAAATTCAGAAGTGAGTCACAACCCAGTGTGTTTTCCATCATGCAACTATTATGTGCATTTTTTGTTCGAAACGTATGAACAAATATTGAAATGGAGTGTTCTGTTGAAAGTAAGGGTTGTTAAAAAATATGAAGGTGAAGTTGAAAACATTGTTTTGTTACAATGTGCATAAAAGAAAGTGGTCATTGAATAAGAATTCAAAAGTGAGTCACAACACAATATGTTTTCCATCTTGCAACTATTATGTGCATTTTGTGTTCCAAACATATAAACATATATTGAAATGGAATATTTGGTGAAAGTAAGGGTTGTTAAAAAATATGAAGGTGAAGTTGAAAACATTGTTTTGTTACAGTGTGCATAAAATAAAGTGGCCATTGAACAAGAATTTAGAAGTGACTCACAACCCAATGTGTTTTCCATCATGCAACTATTATGTGCATTTTTTGTTCGAAATGTATGAACAAATATTGAAATGGAGTGTTCTGCTGAAAGTAAGGGTTGTAAAAAAATATGAAGGTGAAGTTGAAAACATTGTTTTGTTACAGTGTGCATAAAAGAAAGCGGTCATTGAACAAGAATTCAAAAGTGAGTCACAACCTAGTGTGTTTTCCATCATGCAACTATTATGTGCATTTTCTGTTTGAAACGTATGAACAAATATTGAAATGGATTGTTCTGCTGAGAGTAAGGGTTGTTAAAAAATATGAAGGTGAAGTTGAAAACATTATTTTGTTATAGTGTGCATAAAAGAAAGCGATAATTGAACAAGAATTCAAAAGTGAGTCACAACCCAGTGTGTTTTCCATCATGCAACTATTATGTGCATTTTTTGTTTGAAACGTATGAACAAATATTGAAATGAAGTGTTTTGCTAAAAGTAAGGGTTAAAAAATATGAAGGTGAAGTTGAAAACACTGTTTTGTTACAGTGTGCATAAAAGAAAGCGTTCATTGAACAAGAATTCAGAAGTGATTCACAATCTAGTGTGTTTTCCATCTTGCAACTATTATGTGCATTTTGTGTTCCAAACATATCAACAGATATTGAAATGGAATATTTGCTGAAAGTAAGGGTTGTTATGAACTTCAATACATTGTTTAACAATAATTGAGAAGTGAGTCGCAACCCAGTGTGTTTTCCATTTCCTTCAACTTTTTTCTGCATTTTCTATTCACAAAACGTATGACGATATTGAAATGGAATGTTCGCTGAAAGTAAGGGTTGTTAAAAAATATGAAGATGAACTTCAAAATATTGTTTTCTTATAGTCTACATAAAATAAATTGCTCATTGCACAAGAATTGAGAAGTGAGTCACAACCCAGTGTGTTTTCCATCATACAACTATTATGTGCATTTTGTGTTCCAAACATATAACACATATTGAAATGGAGTGTTTGCTGAAAGTAAGGGTTGTTTTAAAATATGAAGGTGAACTTGAAAACATTTTTTTGTTATAGTGTGCATAAAAGAAAGTGCTCATTGAACAAGACTTGAGAAGTGAGTCACAACCCAATGTGTTTTCCATCATGCAACTATTATGTGCATTTTCTATTCAAAACATATGAACATATATTGAAATGGAATGTTTGTTGAAAGGAAGGGTTGTTAAAAAATATGAAACTCAACTTCAATACATTGTTTTGCTACAATCTGCACAATAGAAAGTGCTAGTTGCATGTGCTTACATTTTTAAGTAAGTTTGACATAAACAATAAGACTTGAGGTGGCATTTCCTACCATTATTTGATGGCATTTGACATTATTTTCCATGGCAACAAAAAGTGTCATGAAATCTGCAAGAACATAGTCTTATATTCTTTTTAATTAAGATGATTAAATGCTTTTGACCCAAAGCTATGAACTGGTGAGGTCACAAACGGGGGACCTCATCCCCAATATAAATTGTCAAAAACTAAACCCCAAAGGGATTGCGGCCTTGATGGCAAGATTAACAATACAACTTAACAATCACACAATGCCACTATTGGCAGAAGACCATAGTCTTCAAACATACCAAAGTACTGTAATTCCACACGATAATTGATCAATAATTACATGATCAAAGATAATGTAATTCCACACCATAATCGTTCAATAATTACATGATCAAAGATCGAATGGAAAACGAATATTTTCAACCTCTCTCATCCACTACTATAGTGCCTTTTATGTGCAATTGAGGAGATGGTCAGATAAAATCTTATAGGCTTCTTTAAGTCCTTAGCACTGACGGTGGGGCGATTCCACTTGCACGAGGGTTCGGGGAAGCCTCTGCTTCGACCATTGCACTTTCAACACCTTCAGCCTGTAAGAAACCCATGAATAAATTACTATGTTCAACAATTAACATATGGATGTAAGCAGAAGGCAACATCAGATCTAAGCACAAAGAAAGAGAATCAGTAGGGGGAGAGATGAAAGTCTTATCTAAAAATACAAACAACTTTCGTAACACATTTATATGAGCCCATGGAGGAGAAATACAATTGAAAATAGATGAGAAGGAAAAGGAAAAATCAGATAGACCAAGAAATATCGCTAATAATTGAGGCCCAATTTTTTTGCTTCTTTCATAGAAGTTGAAAGAAATTGAGAAATTGAGCAGGGTAGTGTAAAGAATCAATAAAATCAAGCCTCGATCTTATTAGCGACGTTTCTTCACATCCATCAGTTCCCTGTTTATCCTTGCCTTGCAATGTGAAGAATGTTAACGTCACATCAAATTCAAATGCATGCAATGAATTAATTCAAATTATGAAAATACACGTTAAAAAATAGATTTCAAAATAACCCTTTCTTCCACTTAATTCCTCTGAAAGAACCAAGGACCGTGTGTTTTCCAACATACTGTCAAAATCAACATATTCGTAACAAAAATGAAAATTTCTAAATGAAATCACAAAGACACTCTAAAATCAGAGCAAAAATCAACTACAACAACACATATTACATCTAACCACGAATGTGTACTTTAAAAGGGAAAGTGCATGATCTCCTCCCCAAGCACCCTTTCTTCTTGTTGCCATGTCGAGGCACATTTTCCTATCCCAAATGGACACTAACTTTCTCGCGCCCACCACTTCCTTGTCCATCCTTGCCCTCTAATGCCAGGAATGTAAATGCCACATGAAATTCAAATACATGCAACCAATTCATTCAAAATATCAAAATACACTAAAAAATAGATTTCAATATTACCCTTTCTCCCACTTTCTTCCACTTTCCCCTTCCAAGTACGCATTAGTGGTTGCCTGTAATATGTAAAAAAGTTGCAAGTATTACAAGAAAGTTAAAGTTCCAAAATTTATTGCACCGTCTACTATCAGCAAGCATATAGTTTTTCAATCATAAGATTTTTTTTTTAAGGTGGACTTCCTTACATTCTTGGTGCATAGGAAACAAAAACTTTTGACAAGAAAATAACTAACAAGGGATAGTGTGTTTTCCAACACTGCAAATAATGTGAGCATTTTTTTTCTTCTTGCAATCAGATGAAGATAAAGAAATGCCATTTTTACTTTTACAAATAACATTTAACACGACTATTCATTTGAAAGTATCCGTGATGAAAAAACTAGTCGACCTCAAACGATTTAAATGTCAATCTTTTTCTTTCATTTATAAGCAATCTACCATAAAAAATAAGACTCCAGGTGGCATTGCCTACTTGTATATTTCATATTAACATAAATAGAATGCACATTATAAACACACAACCAAACGATTAATGTCACAACCTGCATATCATAACAAAAAGTGGTCATCAAACAAGAATTGAGAAGCGAGTGAAAACCCTGTGTGTTTTCTATCCTGCAACTGTTATGTGCATTTTGTGTTCCAAACATATGAACAAATATTGAAATGGAATGTTTTCTCAAAGTAATGGTTTTCATGAAATATGAAGGTGAACTTCAAAACATTGTTTTGTTATAGTCTACATAACAGAAAGTGCTCATTGAACAAGAATTCAAAAGTGAGTCACAACCCTGTTTGTTTTCCATCCTCCAACTATTATGTGCATTTTCTATTCCAAATGTATGATGATAATAAAATGGAATATTTGTTAAAAGTAAGGGTTGTTGAATACATTCATACTGTCAATATAATTCTCAATGGGGGATACATAAAAGTACCCAAAATCAACTGAGGTGTCACCAACCAAATTGGGTTCTCACAGTGTAAGTAACCAAAACGTTTTCATTACATTCATACTGTCTATGTGTACTTGCAGGTTCAAAAACATTGGATGTTATGAACCCTGCAACTCAAATACTATTTTTAAACCCTTTACAAGAAGTAACAACCCAATTGGTTACCCACCCCTCAAGTGAATTTGGATAGTCTTATATATCCCCGACCTACAACTCCCTACAAAATGAGAAAACCTAGAACAAAAAGTGTTTTCCAAGAACAGTACTTGTTACAATCTAAAACTCATGTCTTAATCACATGAACGCCCTTCCCTCCCTTAGTGAATGGATAGCTTCTCACACAAGGAAAAAAAATGTTGGCATAATTCGATGTGACGGGACACCTCCTCACTTTCCTCGCCATGACGTTTCCTCTCGTCTGTCGGTTTCATCACTTTTATCATCCGTCTTGGTGGGCCCTACACTATGCCATCTCCTCGTGTTTTGTATGTTTTTTTATGCGTTTTTGTATGTACATAGGTGTGTTTTGTCGAGAGATTAGTTGTGTCCACACAAGGTTTTACAACATTGTGTGGGTTGAAGGTTTCATAAATCATGCACTCACATCCCACTATGTTTTCCAACCTGCAATCATACAGAATTTTAATCGTTGTTGGAACAAACTGGGTGTTTAAAAATGGTGCCTTTCATTGCATTCCGATGGTCTAAATAACAAAATATTTTCAAGATGAATATTCATACTATTGTGTAAGATTCCAGGTTGCAAAACACTGGTTTTTCAAAATCTGCAACCCACACAATGTTTTAAAACCCTTTACAAGTGACAACCTAATCAGTTACAAACCCCTCACCTCGATTCCATTAAGTTTTCATCTCCCCCACCTGCTCTCCAACCTTTTGCTTTCAACCTACAAAATAAGAAAACCCACAACATAGAGTGTTTTCCAATAACAGTACTTCTTACATATTAACCATGGCATTTCCTTCCGTTGTAGGTTCTGTCACTTCTATAATTTATCTAGCGGGCCTCGCACTATGTCATCTCTTCATGTTATGTATTTTACCATGTATGTCATTATGTATTTTTTCATGCATTTTTGTGTGTACATAGGTACTTTTTGTCTATGAGTCAGAGAAAGCTAACTCCTAGACAAAAAGCACCTATGTATGCAACATGATATCGTACCCCCATACCCCATGCCACACGGTGGACAAAAATCATTGAGGAAAAGGCTTGACGAATGCCTAGCCGCATGTCATTAGGTGGCATTGCCGGAAAGGGATGCACAACCGATGGGAAATGAGAAAAAGCTAGACAAAACCCACCTACCATTTCCATTTTCCACATTTACATTTTTCCAGGGAGGAGGCACAGGCGAGGAAAATGGCGTTGCACATAGCCGAAGTAGAGTAATTTTTTTTCATTTTTCTTTGTACATAGGTGTGTTTTGTCTACATTTTTGCTACACGTGTAGAGCTAAAAGTTGCCATTTGTGACATTTCATTTTGTAGTTTGGTCGGGACCATAGGTGATACAATGGAGGTCGAACGAGAGAAACGCATTCAACATGCACGACAACCAACCAACAGGTATGTATATCTACCATTATATATGCCATTTTTCCATTCTATAGGAACTGTGAAGCATGACAATTAAATGGGTTTTTGTGAAGCATTAAACAGTAGTTAAATGGGTTTTCTGAAAAGCATTGAACGACTATTGGTTAAAGAAAAGGGTTTTCATTGATGGCAAAATAAAATGTTTTGTTTGCATGTACGATTTTCATATGAAATGCATAGCTATTTTTGTTTATGTAGAATAGAAAAAATGAACTGGAAATTCTTTGCATTCACCAAAGTAAGCATCTCATCTATAAAAATATCATAACTTCTTAATGCAAAATAAATTTTGGAACTTTAACTAACCCATACACTTGCAATTCAAGCTATGACAACTAGAATCACCTATATTTAGTGGAGAAGCTTCGCGTATCCTAAAGCATCCTTCTCAACCCACTTGCCCTTGATTTCTTCAATTTTGTTTCCTCAAATATATCAACCACTTGAAGGGAGACAAGTGTTAGCGATAGATTAAATTGGCAAATTAAAGACATTTGGTGAGCTACAAACAATTCTTTTTATTCTAAATTTCACCAATATACAATTTATATGTTGTGGTGAGTGCAAAATGCCATCTTGCACAGACAATAAACAAACATATTAAACTGTACAATGGGAATTTAATTTCCAATTTAACCTATCACTAACACTAGTAGTATGTATCAACAATTATATCGGCAATTCTACCATTCTAAAAGAACTGTGAAGCACTGAACATTCATTCATATATATAAAATACTCATCCCTCCTAACATATGAAAGAGGCCATCACTTACAATAATCAATAAGCGCATAGAAGACAAAACTAGAAGGATACCACGTACCACTATCAAACTTTTGTTTATATCCCATGTCTCTTAATGAACATCTAAATGACATATCGGTATCGTAACCATTGTTCAATGATATTGTAAACTGAACCATTACTTGTACAGACTATTGAAAAAATATAGATCATTGAAAGAACAAAGGTTAACAAGTCAAAAAAATCCTTGTTGATCACCATGATTGACCAAAAAATAGTAGCTAATCTGCTGACAAAACACACCTATGTACATACAAAAATGAATAAAACCATACACAAACACATAAATAGAAACGTAACATGAAAAGAAGGTAGAAAAGGATGTCAATACAAAAAAGAGAATCAATTGGATGGAGACATGAGAATACTATGTGAAAAAGGTAGATAAATTTTGTAAACAACTTATTAAAAACAAAACATCTACATTCTCTAATAAGAAAGACACTCTCAAAGCTGAGAACAGTATTTGGGTTGCAGGTTTCATAACATATATTGTTTTCCAACATGTAAGTATATATAGACAACATGCTTCTAATGAAAACCTTAAAGTTTGTAGGCAATAAGAATGTACTAAACTTCATTCACCTTCAGAATTTATAGCAACTCTTACTTCTAGAAAAAAATTGAAATTCAATTTTGTCATATCATTTAAAAATAAATGCACAATATAATTTGTAGGTTGGAAAACACAATGTGCTTTTCCATTTATTTTATTCCGTACATTCAAAGTTATGTGGTTGAGAGCATGGGTAGGAATGTCTTGAAAAGCTTTTGTTAATTAGGCAGTAGGAATGCAATGAAATGCAACGTTTTATAAACACCCATTGTTTCCCAACAACCATTAAAACTCTAAATGATTGCAGGTTGGAAAACACAATGGGAGGTGAGTGCATGATTTATGAAACCTCCAACCCACACAATGTTGTAAAACCCTCTACGAACACAACTAATATCTCAAAAAAATGCACCTATGTACATACAAAAACACATAAAAACATACATGGAAACATACATAACACGAAGAGCAGACGTAGTGTGGGACCCGCCAAATAGATGATAGAAGTGACGGAACCGACAGATGAAAGGAAATGTCACAGCGAGGAAAGCTAGGAGGTGTCTTGTCGCATCGAATTACACCAACATTTTTTTTGCCTCGTGCAAGAAGCTATCCATTCAATACGAGAGGGAAGGGCATTCATGTGATTAAGACATGCATTTTAGATTGTAACAAGTACTATTCTTGGAAAACACTTTGTGTTCTAGGTTTCTTCATTCTATAGGTTGAAAGCGAATTCGTGGAGAGCAAGGGGGCGTTGCAGGTGGGGGAGACGACCAAGCGATTTGAGGTGAGGGGTTTCTAATCAGCTATATGTACATAGGTGTGTCAACTCAATTTTCTCGACTTACCAATTGGGCTGTTACATCTAGAGCATTTTACAACACTGTATGGGTTGCAAATTTATTAAAACTTAGTTTTTTCCAATCCCATTACATTCTTACTATCTAATTCACAAAAGGCTTTCAAGACAATCACAAAACATACCAAATTGAGGTGAGGGGTGAGTAACCAATTAGGTTGTTACTTGTAAAGGGTTTTAAAACATTATGTGGGTTGGAGATTTCAAAAAATCAATGTTTTGCAACCTAGAGTTTTACAAAACAGTATGCATGCAATATTGACAGTGCAAACAATGCGAGTATGAGTTATCATTTTCAGAGATTTTTTTTTTCTGGTGCAGGAATTGGAGGCAGAATGACATGTATGTTTTCAGTTTGGAGAAAGAAGGGGGAAAACACTCTGCTATTCATGTTTGCACATTGAAAGCTGAAGGTTGGAGTGCACATGTAGGAGTTGGAGGAGAAAATCAATATTTTGAAACCTGGAATTTAACAAAATGGTATGAATGTAATTTAGAAAGTACAAATGTAATGAAAGGCACCTTATAACAAGACTTATGCAAAATAAAAATTGCATTTGTATTTCTTAATATGATCCAAATATACATGCACATTATGATTGCAGGTTGGAAAACACAGTGGGAGGTGAGGTGACAACATGATTTATAAAACCTCCAACACACAATGTTGTTAAACCCTGAACACACTGAAGCCAAATACCTTATTGTCTTTCTTGAAAATGATGCTTATTGGTTACGCCCACAAAAGGATATAGAAGTCGCGGAAAATCCTAACCTGAGAATTGAGCATTCCAATAGGTGACTAACATCTTCTCATGGTCGTTCATTTATTTGTCAAACCAGGGAACATATACTTGAAATCGAGCATCACTGTATGTGCACTAAGAACCAGTTTTAGCCATAACTTTCTAGAAGTAAATGCTTGAAAGGAATTCTAATTCTGATATAGGGACATGAAGTAAAGTCTTACTAACTTAAGCATCACTTAACTGGAGCAGGAATCACAATAACAATTACTGGAAAACAAAAACCATGAACTGGCCTTATGCTGCAAGAATAGACACATGGATGGATTCCTTATGCTGCAGGAACAGTTTAAGACTGAGTTTGCATCAAAGCTTATGGAAATGGAATTTTAACAGATAAATAACAGAAAGCAAATAGCTAACTACAGATACTTACTAAGTGGTCCCCCTTGGCAAACATCAACCAATTACGCAAGAATAGAACTCAAAACTTCATCAGTTCTTATTCATACTTTTGAATCTCATACACGGTTGTTGCTTGTAAGAAACTTAATACAAAGCTCTGTTCTTCATTATAACAGTAAACAATTACAATCTATTGTATCTCTACTCTCTAGTCTAAAACTCTCTTGATCAACCTTATTCACTCATGTAGGAGGAACCTTTATTTAAAGAGAAATGGCTAACTAACTAATCAACTAACAGAGGAAGATGTGGGTATAAATGCAGCCTGAGATGGAGGAATAGACTTCATAAATGCGAGTCTATCCACTCAACTATCTCAGAGGAAACCTAGAGCTCCACTCCTCCTAAATTGACGATTCATTTGGTTTCTTCCCAAAGACTTGGATAAAAGAATTCTTATTTGAATGACTCCTTCGCTGGTGCGTCGAAGACAAATTTTTTTCCACCAGTTCTACTGTGTATTGACTTGTTCATATCAGCTTCAACAACCTGTAGAACACATAGCAACAGAGGCAAAAGAAGACATGCACTCACAATAGTACGACATTCTTCATTAATCACATGCATTCAATTCATCTTACTTATTCAAACACTACATACATCGTATCAGTCAATTGGGAAGTCAAAGCAGGGTAATGATCATAGATAGGCTAAGATATTTATGCATCAAGAGTATAGGATTGCTTATCATCAAATACTACCCATAAACATTAAAAGTTTGTAACCATAGAGTTTAAAACATTCGTAAAAAGAGAGCAAGAGTTTCTAAAACTTATAATCATGACATCCAAATTATAGCCATATTATGGGCTCATCATTTGCCCCCTACTTTATCCAGTGTTGGTCCTCCAACATTAGTCTTTCTGGTTGTATCCCAGAAATCCGTAGGAGTCACATGGCCTTGTAATGCGGTCCCAAATCTGAAGTAAAAACCCCTGCAGTTCTGCCATCTCTCATATCTTCTGGCCTCTATATCTTCATTGAGTTCTGTGGCATGATAAGGATATAATGGCCATAGTAAAGTAGGAGGTCTAAATGTTAGTGGCAACCATAATTCAAAGCTTTTCTAGAGGCCAATTTGCATGTATCTTTCAGACCCCTTGACAGCTGTTGTTAAATGCAGGGGACTATGAGGCTCAGACTTCTTCAAACCAACCGTTAACTTTTCCAATCTTGTTTTGCTTCTAGAAGCTGCAAGCTTCCAGAATGAATATGGTTGGCACTTGAACTCGTCATAGACTTGTTTCCTCAAATCAAATATCCTCACCCTGGCTGTAGGATCATAAAAACCATACGCAACAGAAAACCAGGCCCTCAGAAATTCTTTGGGGTTTGTGCTTTCTGATCTCAGGGGAAGAGGTTCTCTTCGCTCAGTCTCCTCATAGTCTTCAGATTGTTTTCCATAATTAACTTCATTTGTTGCCCAGAACATTAGTGATCTTAAATGGATGTCGCCAATAAACAGGTGTGGATTCCACTCAGTTTCATCAGGAATTAATAAACCATGCAAATAGAACTCACACATGGAATTCCTCAGCCAGTCAGGTGCCATTTGATATGCATCATAAAATTCTTTAGCAGTGGTAGGAACAGGGTCAAGGTTTTTAGAAATCCTCATCCACTGAAACCACATAAATTGCTCTTTGAGGCACATTGCATAAATTCTAGGCGGTGGCCTACATTCCATAATCTGACCTACTACCTTCATCATTTTATTCATCTTTTCCTTCACCTCCTGGATTTCCTGTTTCTGACTTTCAATTTCTTTCTTTAGCTTCTTCTTTTCTTCCTTCCACAGACTCTGCTGCATTTGAGTTTCAGCCAGAAGGCAGAAACTCAAAGTCTGAAGTGTCACAGGATTCCAAATTTCCTGAAGGTTTTCTAAGCATTGGGTTAGCAGTGGTTTCTTATATCCAACTAATGTCTAGCATGTTTCAGAAGATAATAGGGTTGTATTGGATGTCTCAGGTTGCTCTGGTTGCTTCTGCTCTTGCTGCAGGACAAACTCTTGTTGCTAGTCAATAGGGGATTTTGCTTCCTTAGAAATTCTGTCAGCTGCCTCAACCAAGTCATCAAGACTTGGCATTTTCCCCTGATCAGTACAGCCTTGCTATCTTTCTTCAACTTCCCCCGTCTCTTCTTGCATTTCGACAGGAATTTCTGAGGTGCCGAGTGGGAAATTCTTGGATGTACTCTAAGAGTTTTTAGGAATGAATTCCTCAAACTCCTCAGAAATGACAATTATTTCAGGTTGGGTAGAAGAGGGTGGGGTAGCCTGACTTTGTTTTCTTGCAGAAGTTCTTCTTGGTAATGTAGTTGAGGTAGGAGATTCATGGGCAACCTTTCTTTTCCCAGCTTGCTCGGGGGTTTGAGAATTGGAAGGAGAGGATGATGAAACTGTGGTGGCATCGGGTGTTGCTGCAGGAAAAAGTCGGGTAGCTTGTTTTTGCTTCTTGGCTTGAGGGTTTTCTCCTAGGGTATGCCCAGGGCTAGATGGTTCGGCTATCTTGGTTTTCCCTTTTTCACTCCTTGTTGTAGATCTGGTTTTAACATGGGTAGAGGGCTCAGTTCTAACGGCTGCAGGACTAGGTGCTGCAGGAGAAGTAGGGGAATCTTGTTCAGCTTCTCTACTTGAAGACTCTACTCATTTTTCTCTTTTTCTTGGGTCATGCAGGCAATGTTCTTGGAGGCTGCAGCCCTTTTTGGGCAACAAATTCTTGCCAAGAAAGGGGGGAAATGTCCCTCAGGGAACGTTCAGTCAGTTTTTTAATGAGGGCATGATGAGAGATTGAATTGTCTTTCCCTTTCTGGGTTTCACCAGCACTACGCTCTAAAAGTTTTAACAAAAAGTTTGGGACATTGATAGCTAATCCATGCCTTATATGGCTTAACAACTTAAAATGATAGGAATGCAAAAAGGAAAATCATCCCTCACAAGTTAAGTACCTGATTATATAGGAGGCATACTCAGAATAAGGGTAAGGTAGAGACACTCTTCTGCACCCTTGCTTTGAAATTTCCAAGGGTCCGTCACCTGGCATTGTGAATTCTGCCCTGACAGAGACGACATCCCTTCCTGTAGGAAATTCTTCACTAACTGCAGGAAGACCTGTTATTTCTGCAATCCGTTCCTCAGTGACTACTACTGCTAAGCCCCATACTGTGGCTTCTCCCTCGGAAATAGTTCTTAAGAATTCGCAAGCAACCTCGTCATCGAAGGAATTGATGCTCAAGAAGTAATTCAACTATCCACATATGCTAAATGCTTGCGCTATTTGAGGGTCTTGTTTCAAGACTTCATGAGCCGCTGGTTCACGACGTACAAGCTGACCACCCATTTTCTAAACCGTTTTTGTTATAAACCCTGAATCTCAACCTTCTTCTGAATATTTGAAAAAAACTCTTTTCTTTGCTCTGCTTCTCCTTGTTCTGCTTCTTTCTCTTTTTGCTTTACCATAAATAATGTAAAAATAATTGCATGCAATGATTTCGAGGAACTACTTAACTAGCAGTTAACTTGTTGATCTAGAAAAATCATGCATTCATTTGGTGACATGTACGATAAAAATTGTTTTTACTAAACGTGGCCATAACAAAAAGGAAAGAATTTTTTCAAATTATCCCCGCCCCCTACTTAAAATGTGACATGTGTCCACACATATGGGAAGTATAGGCGAGGCATGGGGAGTAATGACATAATTGACTGATAGACATAATGCAATAAATGAACAAATAAAATTAATGAATGATATGACAAATAGAAAGAATATCGCGTACCTTATAATAAATGCCCGCAGATGTTGGTAGATCTCACAGCATAATCGAAAAGGACATTTTGGAAAGAAACCATAAATGAATGTGGTACGGGAGATGGATGACGTGGATGGGTGACATAGAAAAGAAGAATGGAATGAGTGATTGATGGAGATGGATAATGATGAAGAAAGTGGCTTTCGTACGTAAAACCTTTATTATGGACATTTTAACATAAGTCAAAGAGATGCTGCAGGAAGAGGACCGAAGCCCTTTGTTGCATGAAGATCACTGGCCGTAGGAGAAACAAACTGCTGCACGAATTCTTCTTTTGAAGCCGGTTTATGGTACAATTGAAGACGGTGTCCATTAACCAACAGTTTGAAGCGGACAGGATCGATTGTCGCCAGCTGTACTGAACCGTTATCAAATACATTCTCAATTTCATATGGACCAAGCCACCTTGTTGTAAGCTTACCCTAGTTTTCTTTATATCTGGAGTCGTAGAGTAAGGCCCAATCACCAGCATAAAATTGCTTTGTCTTGATATGGTGATCGTACCACTTCTTCCTTTGTTGTTGCATTGCTTCAGTATGCTACAGGGCAGCTTTCCGTATCTCATCCAATGCATTCAATTGGAGGAGGCGTTCCTTTTGCACTTTAGAGAAATCAATTTGTAGCTGTAGAGCAGTCCTTAAGGTTTTATGTTCAAATTCAATTGGCAACATAGCAATCTTACCATAAAGTAGCTCAAAAGGTGTGAATCCTGTAGTAGTTTTCCAGGTTGTCCTGTAGGCCCAGACTGCTTCTAGAAGATGGCTACTCCAATCCTTCTTATGTAGCTTGACTGTTTTGGTCAGGATTGCTTCCAACTCTCTGTTACTAACCTCCGCCTGGCCATTTGCTTGAGGGTGATATGGGCTTGATTTTCTGTGTCTAATTTTATAATCATTCATTAACGCTGTGATCAGTGTTGATGTGAATTGAGCTCCTTGATCAGTGACAAGTTCCCTGGGAACTCCAAATCGAGTGAAGATTTGTTCATACAAGAATTCAACAACTTTGTTGTCCCTGGCATGTGCCATTGCCTTTACCTCCACCCATTTGGTTACATAGTCAGTGCACACCAAAATATAGGACTTTCCATTGGATGGTGGGTCTATAGGACCAACAAAATCCACACCCCATTTGTCAAAGGGGGTTACTACCACTTGAGGATGCAGAGGAATTTCATCAGCCTTTGTTGGTCACCCCATTCGCTGGCATTTGTCATATTTCCTAGTATATGCTACAACATCTTTGTGTAAAGTGGGCCAATAATACTCTGTGTTAAGTACCTTCATTGCTGTTCTTTTAGAGGCAAAATGGCCACCACATGGCTTGTCATGACAAGCATGCAGTATGTCATATATCTCGTCTTCCCTCACACACCTACGCATGACTTGAGCTGATCCAATATAGAACAAACAATCGGCTATCCAAGAAAAGTTGAAACTCTTCTCAATCAACAACTTTCTCTCTTTTGGGGAGAAGTGAGCTGAAATTTTGTTGGCTGCCAAGTAGTTTGCAATATCTGCATACCATGGGGTGCGAGCAACAATATAGAATAGATGTTCATCAGGAAAAGTATCATCAATTACCTCGAATGTGGCAAGTGTAGCTATTTGAAGTCTTGACAGGAAATCAACGACCACATTTGCTTTGCCTGGCTTGTTAATGACTGTGATATCAAACTCCTACAACAACAGTAGCCACCTTGCTAACCTTCCAGAAATGGCAGGTTTATTCATAAGGTACCGTATTGCTGCATGATCAGTGTGAACAAATACTTGGTAGCCAGTTACATAATGCCTAAATTTATTCAGGGCATACACTACTGCTAGCAACTCCTTCTTTGTGACAGTGTAATTCAATTCTGGTCCTTGTAGATTCTTACTAATCAAATAGATAACATGCTCAATGGAATTTTTATTTTTTTCTAACACAACCCCTATGGCATGATCAGATGCATCTGTATGTATGTGAAAGGGCAGACTCCACTTTGGTCCTTGAAGAATAGGTGCTTTAGTAAGTAGGTCCTTCAGGTGCAGAAAAGAATTGTCACAGGCCTCAGTCCAGTGAAATTCAGAGTATTTAATTAATAAGGCATACAATGGACTGGCTATTTTGTTGAAATCCTTTATAAATCTCCTATAATATCCAGCATGCCCTAGAAAGCTCCTTACCTCTTTCTGCTTGGTAGGACATGGTAGATTAGAGATGACCTCAATCTTAGCAGGATCAACCTATATGCCTGCAATAGAAATATAGTGACCAAGCATTATTCCCTCTTGCATCATCATGAAGCACTTTTGACTATTCAGCGATAGGTTGTGATCTTCACATCTTTGTAGTAGTTTCTTCAAGTTTGCTTGAGCTTTCTCAAACGTTGTACCATAAGTAGTAAAGTCATCCATATATATTTCCATGCAATCATGTGATATGTCTGAAAAGATGCTTATGAATGCCCTCTGAAAAGTTGCAAGTGCATTACAGAGACCAAAAGGCAAGACTGAGTAGGCAAAAATCCTCCAAGGGCATGTAAAAGTAGTCTTTTCTTGATCTTCAGGAACAATTTTGATTTGATTGTACCTGCTGAAGCCATCTAAGAATGAGAAGTACTTTTTCCCAACTAAATTATCTAGAACTTGATCAATGAATGGAAGAGGAAAGTAATCTTTCTTTGTTTCCAAGTTGAGTTCTCTGTAGTCTACACATACCCTCCATTTTCCTCCTTTCTTAGGAACAATAACCAATGGGGAAACCCATTGGCTATCTGAGATTGGGTAGATAAAACCAACATTCAACATTTTCTACAACTCCTCTTTAACAATTTCTCTCAAAGCTGGATTTATTCTTCTTTGAGGCTGCCTGACAGGTCTGAACTCACTATTAATGTAGATACGATGTGTACAGAGTTTTGGGTCTAAACCCTTCATATCACCATATTCCCAAGCAAAAGCTGACTTATGACTAGTAAGCATTTTAACCATAGATTCTTGTTGCTCACTGTTGAGGTTTTTATTGATGCTCAAAGTTTTTCCTGTTGCTACCTCAATTTGGGAGGTTAAATCAATCATAGATACCTCAGGCAGAAATGGCATTTCTACCTCGTGGGGTAGCAAGGTGTGTAAGCAGTCAATTGCTACAGGATAATGAGCTGATGTAGGCGAAGGAAGAATGGTCTACAAGGAACATGGATTTTTTTCACAATCAAAAGATGCGGTACCATAGTTATTCAACAGGCTATTGGACAGTATACCTTCTTCTTCTTGTTGTGCAATGAAAGGCTCTCTAGTAATCATCATTAATTTGGCCACGGAGTTCACCTCCTCTTCTTCTCCCAAATCTGGCCAAACAGCTTCTCCAGACTCCGGCTGGGGTTGGGCTAGAGAATAGAGGGTAAGCTTATTTTTGTTATACCCATCAGATATTGTCATGTTACTCGATCTACAACCAATGTAAGCATCAGCAGTAGCCAACCAAGGCCTTCCTAGTATGACAAGATATCCCCCCAATGATGCCTTTGGAGATAAGACCATAAAGTCAGCAGGGTACTCCCAGGAATCCAAGGTGACTACAATGTCTTCAACTACCCCATCAGGTTTGACAGTTGAGCTATCAGCAAGCTGCAATATTGTAGGTGTAGCCCTTAGGTCTAAAATACTAAGTTTTACAACCAAGTCCTTTGTCATGACATTAATAGCTGCTCCAATATCTATTAAAGCATTCTTAATTTGCAACCCATTAGTATTGATCTCCACAACAGGGCTTCCTGGATCAGAATATTTTGGGATGGTAAGCTTCCCTAGCATTAAGTCAGAGAGTTGGCCTATGACATGGATAGTTTGAGGATCTTTCTTTTTCCTCCTGGGTTTCTTCAGACATGCCTCCTTAATGGCTTTGCTATAGATAGGCACCTCTTTGATTGCTTGGAACAAGGGAATTTTCACACATATATGCTTTAGTTGGTCAAGGATGTCAAAGATAGGTTCTTCTTGTTTTTTAACATTTTCACCTTCCAACCTTTGTGGAAAAGGAGGGGACACTTCATTAGATGCCTTAGGTAATGATGGAATCTGAATTGACTCATTTGGTTTGGAAAAGTCATTTGTATCCTCATCTTAGTCAGCTTCTTCATATGGCAATTCTGAGATTATGGGAGGAGATGGTGTGGGTAACACAGTTCCTGAACATAAATTGATATTATTCAGGTTGAGAGCATAGGCAGACTGATGATTAGGATAAGCAAAATAGACTTGCTGTTGTTGTTGCTGTAGCTGCTGGTTATTTGGATTGGGTGTTGCTTGAGCTAGTAATTGGGTTGGCTTTGGATTGGAACCTTGATTAGTTGTAGTAGGTGGCATAATGGATTGCTGTTGGGGTTGCTGTAGGAAACCAGTGGATGGATTTGACCATTGCTAGCCTCCTCTCCATTGGTTAGACTGCTACCAATTTCCTTGCGGAGGCTGCCACTGATTTTGCTGTGGTGGTTGCCAATTCCCTTGTGGGGATTGCCAACGGTTTTGTTGGGCATTTGGCCAAGGATTATTCCATTGAGGTTGAGAATATGGGTTGTAACTTGGGGGGTATTGGTTCTGTCATTGATTATTATATGAACCGAAATTTTGTAAGGGGTCCTGAGGAATACCTTGTCTTAGGGCCCATGGCCTGCACTGAGCAACAAAGAACACCTCTTCCTCTCCTTCAATAGTTTTGAACTCCGTAGGAAGATGGTGCACCTCTAAATTGGCCACTGATTTGCATCTACAGTCCATCTTCCTCTGTTTGCAATGAGGGCAATATTCAGCCAGCATCGCATCAGCTTCTTGTTTCTTCTTTCTAGCTTGCATTGTGTTTAGCTGAGTAGCTACATCATTGATGATGTCTTGCTTGAAGTTGGAAAACAGATTAGAGAGTTCTCCTTTTGATATGCCTGAACCACTTCCTTTGGCAATAGAGGGTCTGAATCCCCTGCCTTTCTTTACACTTGCCCTAGAGTAATTGAGACATATTGTCTTGATGTCATCCCAATTACTTTGGGTAATATCTCCTCCAACCATGAGGTCTAGTGCTTCCATGCAGATGTCATTGACTCCCCTTAGAAAGAGAAGTTTTTTAGACTCCTCATTTAGTGCGTGTTGAGTATTTTTCTGCACATTGAACAAAAACCTGGAGACATAATCCTCCAAGGTTTCATCCTCCTTTTGTGCCATCTTGAAGAGGTCATCCCCTCTCATATCATTTCCCCTCCAATATTCCTTATACTTTCCTAAGAATAATTCCTTCAATTAATCCCAAGTGGCTGCTGCATTGCCTCTTAATCCCATGAACCATCTTAAGGCCGACTCCTTTAAGGTAGAAGGAAACAATTTCATCTTATGGGCATCAGTAGTATAATCATAACTCCTACATAGGATGTCAAATTCAAACAAGAAGGTATGAGGGTCTTTTGTAATCAGGCCATAGAATTTTGGAAGCAATGAAGCAGGGATATTTTTGAGATTATTATTGTCATGGAACTCAGGGAGTGGAAAGGGAAAAGTAGGCACTGCCATCCTTGGTGGTGGTCTTGGTTTAGCTCCTGGTTGGTAGACAACAATGGCTAGTGGATTGTTATGGGGATGCTGGTTATTGAGGGTATGCAGGTTATTTAACTGTGCTGCAAGTAAATCAATATTATTAGGTATATCAAATAGGTTCAAACTGATCTCTGAGGAAGAAGAAGATGAAGTGACAAGGTCCTATCCAACATCCAAATATGGTTCTTCTAGGACAATTTCTGGGTCAATCTCTGGGTTATTTTCTTGAATATCTGAATTTCTAGGAAGGAATCTTCCAAATTGGTCTCTTCTTCTATGCATATAACAAACTTAACTGAAATGAAGAATTTCTAAAATTTTGAATGCTAAAACTATTGCTAAAAATGGTTAGGACAGGTTCTCAGCTTGACACCATCCCCGACAATGGCACCAAAAATGGTCGCACCCACAAAAGGATATAGAAGTTGCAGCAAATCCTAACCTGAGAATTGGACATTCCAACAAGTGACTAACATCTTCTCATGGTCGTTCATTTATTTGTCAAACCAAGGAACGTATACTTGAAATGGAGTGGCACTGTATGTGCACTAAGAACCGGTTTTAGCCATAACTTTCTAGAAGTAAATGCTTGAAAGGAATTCTAATTCTGATGTAGGGACATGAAGTAAAGTCTTACTAACTTAAGCATCACTTAACTAGAGCATGAATCACAATAACAATTATTGGAAAACAAAAACCATGAACTGGCCTTATGCTACAGGAACAGACATAGGGATGGATTCCTTATGCTGCAGGAACAATTTAAGACCGAGTTTGCATCAAAGCTTACGGAAATGGAATTTTAACAGATAAATAACAAAAAGCAAATAGCTAACTACATATACTTACTAAGTGGGCCCCCTTAGCAAGCATCAACCAATTACGCAAGAATAGAACTCAAAACTTCATCAGTTCTTATTCATACTTCTGAATCTCATACATGGCTGTTGCTTGTAAGAAACTTAATGCAAAACTTTGTTCTTCATTATAACAATAAACAATTACAATCTATTGTATCTCTACTCTCTAGTCTAAAAATCTCTTGATCAATCTTGTTCACTCGTGTAGGAGGAACCTTTATTTAAAGAGAAATGGCTAACTAACTAATCAACTAACAGAGGAAGATGCGGTTATAAATGCTGCCTAAGACGGAGGAACAAACTTCATAAATGCGAGTCTATCCGCTCAATTGTCTCAGAGGAAATCTAGAGCTCCACTCCTCCTAAATCGATGATTCATTTGGTTTCTTCCCAAAGACTTAGACAAAAGAATTCTTGTTTGAATGACTCCTTCGCTGGTGCGCCGAAGACGATTTTTTTTCCGCTAGTTCTGCTGTGTATTGACTTGTTCATATCAGCTTCAACAACCTATAGAACACATGGCAACAGAGGCAAAAGAAGACATGCACTCATAATAGCACAACATTCTTCATTAATCACATGCATTCAATTAATCTTACTTATTCAAACACTACAGATATCGCATCAGTCAATTGGGAAGTCAAAGCAGGGTAATGATCATAGATAGGCTAAGATATTTATGCATCAAGAGTATAGGATTGCTTATCATCAAATACTACCCATAAACATTAAAAGTTTGTAACCATAGAGTTTAAAACATTCGTAAAAAGAGAGCAAGAGTTTCTAAAACTTATAATCATGACATCCAAATTATAGCCATATTATGGGCTCATCACTTATCACCACACTCCTACGGTCTAAATAACACAGCTTTTCAATGCATACATATTATTTTGGAAAATCCTAGGACGCAAAACACTGTGTTTTACTAAACCTGCAATCCACTCAACCAAATATACATACTTGCTAGCTTTGAACGCTTGCAACTCCTTCCCGTTTCTCTCCACCAAAATGTCACTATAGAAAATGGGACCTCATCTAAGCTTTTTGATATTTGCAAATAATGGTTTTGAATGTCACATTTTTTTCGGTTTTAAAAAACCCGTTGATGCTGACACGTTTTCCCAGCAACAAGATAGGCAATGGCATGACGGAGTTAACGTCCGACCGTCAAGTTTTTATGTTGGTGCTATTTGTCCGTTTGACCTCCTTTTCCGTTGAGGCCATTTTATCCACCATGGGGGATGGGGGATGGGGCGTATGATATCATGCTACATACATAGGTGGCCTACAACTCCATTTTCCTCTTGCGCATCCTCCCTCCCCACCCACCAAAGTGGAAAATGCAAATGTGGAAAATGGCAATGGTAGGTGGGTTTTGTCTAGCTTTTTCTCATTTACCATCGGTCGCGCATCCTTTTCCGGCGACGCCATCTAAGGACACGTGGCTAGGCGTCTGTCAAGCCTTTTCCTCAATGCTTTTTGTCCACCGCGTGGCATGGGGTATTGGGGTACGATATCATGTTACATACATAGGTTCTTTTTGTCTAGGAGTTAGCTTCTTCCCTAATGACATACTATACCAGTATTAAAGGCCGACTCATATAATATACTAATATTAGAGGGAACAATTGATAGGAAAAAATGTGTTTTCCAACACTACAAATAATGCAGGCATTTTATTTAAACACAACAATGGAAGGTGTGATTTGAATACATTCATATTATTTTGTAACATTCCATGTTGCAAAACTGTAGGTGTTAAAAATCAAGACAGTGTGTTTTCCAACATTGTAAATAATGCGGGCATAATGTGATTTTGAAGACATTCATATGGTTTTGTAACATTCAATGTTCCAAAACCATACGTGTTAAGAAGCAAGCAACCCACCATGAGACAACCCTTTACATTAAACAAGGAGATTCAAATAATTGAAACCCAACATTGTGTTTTCTAAATTGCAATTATTTTGTGCACTTTTTCTTTTCAATCATGTGAAATTTAAACACAACAATGGAAGGTTTAATTTTGAATACATTCATACTATTTTGTAACATTCCATGTTGAGAAACCGTACGCGTTAAGAAGCAAGAAACCCATTGTGAGACAACCCTTTACATTTAAACTGAGAAGAGACATTTTGTTTTCCAACACTGCAAATCATGCGAGCATTTTATTTGTTCCAATCAGATGAAAAAAGCGAAATTCCATATTTATGTCATCAAAGAGTTGTTCTAAAAGATCAAGGTGGAATTCACTACATTTTTGGAGCATACAAAACCAACACTTTTCATGAGGGAATACCTGAGAAGAGACAATGTGTTTTCCACCACTGCAAACAATGTGAGCATTTTATTTTTGTTTTATTTTTTCTCTTATGATTGGTACAGTCAAAATGGCATTTCACTTTCCTCATTTGATTCAACCAAATAAAATAATTCTCACATTATTTGCAGTGTTGGAAAACACACTGTCTCCATATAAGGTGTTAAGAAAGAAGCAACCCATATAGTGTTGTAAAACCCTCTGCAATTGAGAGGAGATAGTGTGTTTTCCAACTATGCAAATAATGTGAGAAATTTATTTGTTCCAATCAGGAGAAAGCTAACTCGTAAACAAAAAGCACCGATGTATGTAACATGAGATCGAAATGGCATTTCATTTTCCTCATTTGATTTGACTAAATAAATGCTCGCATTATTTGTTGTGTTGGAGAACACACTGTCTCCATATAAGGTGTTAAGAAAGAAGCAACCCATATAGTGTTGTAAAACCCTTTGCAACTGAGAGGAGATAGTGTGTTTTCTAACTATGCAAATAATGTGAGCAATTTATTTATTCCAATCAGGAGAAAGCTAGCTCATGGACAAAAAGCACCTATGTATGTAACATGAGATCACAACGACATTTCACTTTCCTCATTTGATTCAACCAAATAAATGTGAATCAAATGAGGAAAGTGAAATTTCGTTTTGATCTCATGTTACATACATAGGTGCTTTTTGTCTACGAATTAGCTTTGGAGCCGGCTAACTCCTAGACAAAAAAGAACCTATGTACATACAAAAACGAATGAAAAACATACATAACATGACGAGACGTCATAGTGCGGGGCCTGCCAAATGGGGGATCAAAGTGACGAAACCGCTAGACGACACCAAACGTTTGGGAAATGGTAGGTAGGAGTTAAAGGTGCCATTAGGTCAGTTTTCCCGCCAACTGAGAGGAGATAGTGTGTTTTCCAACACTCCAAATAATGTGAGTATTTTATTGCAAAATGACATTTGGACTGTAGAAAAGAGTTGTTCAAAAAATTGAAAGTGGACCTCATTACATTCTTGGAGCATAAAAAAATAAAACTCTTCATATCAAACTAACTGAAATGGGACAATGTGTTTTCCAACACTACAAACAATCTATAACATTGTGCATTGCAGGTTTCACAATACCTACTTTTTTCCAATTTCATTACATTCTTACTATCTAATTCACAAAATCTTCTCAAGACAATCACAAAACATACCAAATTGAGGTCAAGTGTGAGTAACCAATTGGGTTGATAGTTCGAAAGGATTTTAGAACAGTAAGGGTTTTAGGAGATAGTGTGTTTTCCAAAATGACAGTGTAGAAAATGGTGACAAAAGGGTGAAGCCACAATAGTGGTTTACAATTCAAGTGAGGAAGGAAAACTCACAAAAAATGAATACATGGAAAAAAACTTGATTTTAGGGGTTCGTATGAACCTACTGGTTCGAGCGAACCCTTTTAATTCTTTCTCGCCCAAAAACCCAACAAAATCCCCTATGGAAGGGTGGTTCGCTTGAACCCCTAGGGGTTCGTACGAACCCCCCTTATTCCTCATCCCCCCTTGAGACAAAAAGCCTAAATTTTGGCACTTCGAAGCTCGGGTTCAGGATGAAAATGGAAGAATCTTCACAAACCCAATTGGAATCAGGTATTCCTTGGAACAAGCTATCCAACGGATATAATTTTAATATGTTTTGGTTTAATTATGTATTTATTTTTTTAGTTTTATTAAACATAGGTTTTTCATTGAAAATGAAGGTCTTTGTTCTGCACATGTGAAAAAATAGCAGATTATCAAAAAAAAATTGAAAAATATAAGAGCTCCAGATATTGAAGTCCTTGATCCAACAAAAATAAATAAATTGAATTTCGATATATACAAAAAAAGTTACGCGTTATACGGTTGCGCTATGTCTGAATTGTAATTGGTTTGAATTCAAAACTTGATTAGAGAAAAAATATTCAATAAAAAACTATCTAACCAAGTGGAAGCACTAGATATCGGAGTTACAAATCTAAATTCGAAAGAAATAGAATTTTATCCTTCATGGAAAAAAAGTTATGCATTGAATGGTGTGCGTCACTTTTAAAAAATGTTATTTTCTGAAAAAAATTAGTTTTCGTGGGAGATGGAAAAAGAAGTGCAATATAATTCCAAAATTTTTGAAATTTTTTTTTTTAGAATCTACAGACAAAATGTGACAAGACTCTAGTTTGCATCATCTTCAAATTCCTCATGGTTTAGCCGCTATAGGTGCCCGAATGTGAAGATTTAGTTAAAAATAATAATTTCAGTGTCCAGTTTGGCCAAAAATTGTAAACCACTATTGTGGGATCACCGAAAAATGGGATCTCATCTGGGCTTTTTGCTATTTTCAAATTATGATTTCCAATACCATTCTGCGGGGTTATGGTTTATGTGATTTTCTGTTGAGGGTTTTTTAATTTTTTTTTCCTCCCGTCTGCTAGTTTTAAAATTTTGCGCTTGTCGAATGAAATAGTTGACAACCCATTGTGGAAGTATGAGTGAAATAAGTGAATAACATTTATAGAAAACATAAATCATGTGGAATATATCAGGAGGTTGGAAAATGCAACGCGGGTTTTGCAATGAAATGGTATATTGTGAAAATGATATAAAGCCCATAACGTCACCATTGTTCACATTCTTATTTTGAACGTTGTAGGGTTTTTGTTGGGGAAAGGGGTATTTATTTGAAATGCAAGGTTGTTAATATTTTTTTGTGTCGAGGGTTTTTTAAGTTTTGTTTCCTTTCCTCCTGTATGCTGGTTTTCAAATTTTGCCATTATCAAATGAAATAAATGACAACCCATTATGGAACTATGAGAGAAATTACTGAATAACATTTATAGAAAGCAGAAACCATGCAGAATATATTACGAGGTTGGAAAACACAACATGGGTTCTCCAATGAAATGATATATTTTGAAAACCACATAAATCCCAAAATGTCGCCATTGTTCCGCATGATTTCTGGTTTCTGTAAACGTTATTCACTTATTTCACTCATATTTCCACAATGGGTTGTCATCTATTTCATTCGACAAGCACAAAATTTCAAAACCAGTAGACGAGAGAAAACAAAAATTAAAAAACCCTCAACAAAAAATCACATAAACCATAACCCCCCAGAATGGTCATTCGTTTCTTTAGACTTCCTAGACAGAATGGTAAAATGGTAGATATACATACCTGTTGGTTGTCGTCATGCATGTGGAATGCGATTGGTTGCCGTCGTGCATGTGGGGAATGTTTTTTTATCGTTTGGCCTCCATTGCATCACTTGTGCTCCCAACCAAACTACAAAATGAAATATAGCAAATGGCGACTTTTGGCTCTACTCACACAACAAAAATGTAGACAAAACACACCTATGTACAAAGAAAAATGATTTTTTTTTACTTTGCTTCGACCATGTGCAACACCATTTTCCTCACTCGTGCCTCCTCCCTGCAAAAATGCAAATGTGGAAAATGGCGATGGTAGGTGGATTTTGTCTAGCTTTTTCTTGTTTTCTGCTCGTCGTGCATCCTTTTCCGATAACACCACCTAACAACATGCAAATAGGTATCTGTCAAACCTTTTCCTCGACGCTTTTTTTCCACTGTGTGGCATGGGGTATGGGGGTACGACATCATGTTACATACATAGGTTTTAGAGGGAGAAAGCTAAGTCCTAGACAAAATTCACCTATGTATGTAAGATAGGATATGCCCCCCATACCGCATGGAGAAAAGAGCCGTGATGAAAGAGGTGGGACCCATGACGGAAAAGGTTGCCGGATGGAAGGAAAGACTTGACGGTCGGACGTCTCATCCCGTGTGCCATTTGTTGTCCCGTCACCGGTAAATCGTGTCAATGTCGGCGGGTTTTCAAAATAATTGTTCAGCGTGGATGGACAAAAAGCCAAAAACGTGGCATTCGAAACCATTATTAGCAAATATCAAAAAGCCCCAACGAGGTCCCATTTTCTCCGTTTTTGGACAACGACGTTTTGGTGGATAGCGAGGGCAAGAGTTGCAGGCATGTGGAGCTCCTTCAGGTATTTATATCTGCTCTGTGTATGTGCCATTTTTCCATTTTTCCATGAAAACCGAAGAAATGAACGACCATTCGTTGCGGGGTTTTCGTTTTATGATTTTCAGTTAAGGGTTTTAGTTTTTCGTCTCCTCCTGTCTGCTGGTCTTAAAATTTTGGGCTTGCCAAATGAAATATATGACAACCCATCGTGGAAATATGAGTAAAATAATTGAATAAGGTTTACAGAGACCACAAACTATTGTTAAAATCACATAAATCCCAACAAGTCGACATTGTTCACATTCTTATTTTGAATTTTGCAGGGTTTTCGTTGGGAAACTATTTAGTTGAAATGCAGGTCTTCTAATGTTTTTTTGTGTCGAGGGTTTTGAAATTTTTGTTTCGTTTCCTCCCCGTATGCTTGTTTAGGGTTTTTACATTTCCTAATGAAATAAGCGACAACCCATTGTAGAAATATGAGTGAAATTATTGAATAATGTTTGTAAAACCCGAAATGTTGCCATTGTTCGCATTATTTTTCAGAATGGATAGAAAAGGGAAAAACATGGCATTCAAAATCATAATTGGGAAATAGAAAAAAGCCCACATCACATCCTGTTTTTGCCACCATTTTATAGACTGTTGTTTTGGAAAACACACTGTCTCCTAAAACTTGGACTATTGTAAAACCCATTGTTTTAGGCGTCTAGCGGTCCCTGCACTACGATGTCTCGTCATGTTATGTATGTATCCACGTATGTTCTTATGTATGTTTTTCATGCTTTTTTCAATGTGCATAGGTGAATTTTGTCTAGGAGTTAGATGAAATGCGGGTCTGATAATGTTTTTTGTGTCGAGGGTTTTGAAATTTTTGTTTCGTTTCCTGCCCGTATGCTAGTTTTCAAATTTTGCCATTTCCTAATGAAATAAGTGACAACCCATTGTAGAAATATGAGTGATTGTGTGGAGAACATTTTGGGATTTTGATAGTAGGAATGTAATGATACTCTTTGCATTTCATTTGAGCCTACGGAGAAAGCAAACTCCATGACAAAATTCACCAATGTATATAACATATTATATATAACATTGCATTTCATTTGAGCCTGCAGAGAAAGCAAACTCCTGGACAAAATTCACCAATGTATATAACATATTATATATAACTAAATATATATAACATTGCATTTCATTTGAGCTTGCAGAGAAAGCAAACTCCTGGACAAAATTCACCAATGTATATAACATATTATATATGTTATATCGCCCCCCATACCGAATGGACAAAAGAGTCGTGATGGAAAAGGTGGTTGGATGGAAGGAACCCATGATGGAAAAGGTGGCCGGACGGAAGGAAAGACTTGATGGCCGGACATCTCATCCCATCTGCCATTTCCTGCCCCATTGTTGGGATAATGTTTCAACGCCAACGGTTTTTCAAAAGAATTGTTCAGCGTGGATGGACAAAAAGCCCAAAACATGTCATTGAAAACCATATTTTTCAAATAGCAAAATGAGGTGCCAAGAATGTAATTAAATTGGAAAACTGAAATGGGACAGTGTGTTTTCCAACACTACAAACCATGTATAACAACACCGTGCCTTGCAAGTATTATGTTATGATACTTGCAAGGAACAATGTTGTTATAGATGGTCTGCACTGTTGGAAAACACACTGTCCCATTTCAGTTATTTGAATCTCCTTGTTTAAATGTAAAGGGTTGTCTCGTGGTGGGTTGCTTGCTTCTTAACACCCACGGTTTTGCAATATGGAATGTTACAAAAGAGTATGAATGTCTTCCAAATCACACATTCCATTGTTGTGTTTAAATTTCAATTGATTGAAAAAAACTGAACAATATAATTCTAAATGGGAAATGTAATGGTGGGTTTCAGTTATTTCAATCTCCTTGTTTAAATGTAAATGGAAAGCTGAAGGTCTGAGTGCACGTGGAGGAGTTGGAGTAGAATACCGACGAAATCAAGGTGAGGGGTAATTTGAAATTTGGGAAACACAATGTGGAGTATTTCAGTTTCTTGAATGTCTTCCAAATCACACATTCCATTGTTGTGTTTAAATTTCAGTCGATTGAAAAAAAGACTGCACAAAATAATTCTGAATAGGAAACACAGTCTTGGGTTTCAGTTATTTGAATCTCCTTGTTTAAATGTAAAGGGTTGTCTCATGGTCGGTTACTTGCTTCTTAACACCCATGGTTTTGCAACATGGAATGTTACAAAATAGTATGAATGTTTTCAAAATCACACATTCCATTGTTGTGTTTAAATTTCACAACATTGAAAAAAAGAAGTGAAGCAAAGATTTCTAAATGGGAAACATAGTGTTGGGTTTCAGTTATTTTAATCTCCTTTTTTAGATGTAAAGGGTCATCTCATGCTGGGTTGCTTGGTTCTTAACACCCACGGTTTTGTAAGATGGAATGTTAGAAAACAGTATGAAACTCTTCCATATCACACCTTCCAGTGTTGTGTTTAAGTTTCAAGTATATAAAAAATTGCATGCTTCATAACACATTGCATTTTTCAACCTCCACATCACAAGATACCCAAGCCCTTTCTGGTTTTTAAACCAATATATTTAGGTGTGCACATTGGGTAGTGCATGTTGGAAAACACAATGTGTTTTGAAGCCTTCCTTCACTTCATTCTGTTTTGCAACAATTCATGTTGGAAAACCCTTGGTGTTAAGAAAGAAGCAACCCAAATAGTGTTGTAAAACCCTCTGCAACACTATTGGATAGTACCTGTCACCTCAATTTGGTTTGATTTCTCCTCCAACTTGTCCACGTGCATTGAAACGTTCAACTTTCCCTTTCAATGTGCAGACTAGAAACAAATAGTATTTTCACCTTTCTTTGTCGAAATAGAAAAGACCCAATACCTACAACCATTGCTGGGAAAATGTATCAGTGCTGGCGGGTTTTCAAAATAATTTATCAGCATGGACAAAAATCCTAAAACGTGGCATTCGAAACCATTATTTGCAAATATCAAAAAGCCTAGACAAGCTCCCATTTTCTCCATTTTTGGATAGTGACGTTTTGGTGGATAGTAATGGGAAGAGTTGTAGGTGTTTGAAGCTCCCTAAGGTATGTATATCCGCTCTGTGTATGTGCCATTTTTCCATTCTACCATGAACACTGAAGAAAGGAACGACTATTTGTTGCTAGAAAATAGTATTTTCACCTTCCTTTCTTGAAACAGAAAAGGCCCAATAGTAGGAAACAAATAGTATTTTGACCTTTCTTTCTTGAAACAGAAAAGACCCACGTCATTCCCTTCCACTTTTTCTATGCTAGACAAAAGAAACTTGTTGACAAGCTAACCCGCCCACTTTTTTGCCTGGCAACAGGTGGGAAAACCCACCTAATGGCGTCGTTAATTCCCACCTAACCATCACCCAGATATTTCATTTCGTCTGTCGATTTTGTGTTGATCGCCGGTCTGGTGGGCCCTGCACTACGACGTCTCGTCATGTTATGTATGTTTCCATGTATTTTTTTCATGCATTTTTGAACAACTCTTTGCTATAGCCGAAATGTCATTTCGTTTTCTTTATCTAATTGGAACAAATAAATTGCTTGCATTATTTGCAGAGTTGGAAAACACACTGTCTCCTCTCAATTGAAGAGGGTTTTACAACACTATATGGGTTGCTTGTTTCTTAACACCTTATATCGACACAGTGTGTTTTCAAAATATGCAAATAATGTGAGCATTTATTTGGTCGAATCAGATAAGGAAAATAAAATGCCATTTTGATCTCATGTTACATGAATAGGTGCTTTTTGTTTATGAGTTTTCTTTCTCCTGATTGGAACAAATTAATTGCTCTCATTATTTGCACAGTTGGAAAACACACTGTCTCCTCTTTGTTGCAGAGGGTTTTACAACACTATTTGGGTTGCTTGTTTATTAAGGAGCCGGCTAACTCCTAGACAAAATTCACCTATATACATCGAAAAACTCATGAAAACATACATGGACACATACATAACATGACGAGACGTAGTTGGAAAACACATTGTCTCCTCTTTGTTGCAGAGGGTTTTACAACACTATTTGGGTTGCTTGTTTCTTAACACCTTATATGCAGACATTGTATTTTCCAACACTGCAAATAGTGCAAGCATTTATTTGGTCGAATTAGATGAGGAAAATGAAATGCCATTTTTATCTCATGTTACATACATAGGTGCTTTTTGTTTACGAGTTAGCTTTCTCTTGATTCCTGATTGGAACTAATGAATTTATCCAACAGAATGAATGTTCATTGCTTCACAATTCTAGCAGAATGGAAAAATGGCACATATGATTTCTCATATATATACTAGTGTTAGTGATAGGTTAAATTGGAAATTAAATTCCCAATGTACAATTTAATATGTTTGTTTATTGTCTGTGCAAACTGGCATTTTGTACTCAACAGAACATATAAATTGTATATTGGGGAAATTTGGAAAAAATAAAATTATTTCTAGCACCAATTGTCTTTAATTTTCCAATTTAATTTATTGCTAACACTTGTCTTTCTTCCAGGTGGTTGATATGGGCCAGGAAAGAAAATTGAACAAAAGAAGGGCAGGTGGCTTGAGAAGGATGCTTCAAGAGATGTGAACCTTGTGCAGTAAATACAGGTGATTCTGGCTGTAATAGTTTGAATCACAAATTTAGTGGATGCATAGTAATGTTAATAAATGTAGGAACATAAATTGACATTTTATTGTAAACTGTATCTTAAGAGGGTTAGTATAAAGCATAATTCCATAGCATATAAACAAAAGTTCAACAAGGTTTTGTTGTAAAATTATTTAGTGAAAAAATATTCCTCACAGGGTAAAGAAAAATAGCACACCTACCAGTTGAACAAGGCTTTAGAATAATAAGTTTCTAGAGCATACCTACCAAAGTTGAACAAGGCTTAAGAATAATAAGTTTCTATAGCATACCTACCAGAGTTGAACAAGGCTTTCTTTGTTGCAGAGTTTATTTTAGTAAAACATATTTTATAATAGCATAAAGAAAAAGCAATGTTTCCATAGCATTATCTACCAGTTGAACGAAGGTTTCCATAACCGAGTAACTTTCTTTGCCATAAAGTTCATCTTGCTCTAAAAACTTACAAGTTACTAAAGAGTATTCAGTCCACTACTAAAGGGTTGCTAAATTAAATAAAGTTTGGAACATATGAATATTAAACTCATACAAGCAAAGCAAAGCCAAATTTAATAGCTTTGGCTAGTTGTCAGCGGAAGGTCCCTGTTAGAACAGACACATTTGTCTCTTCATTAAGATGATAGTTTTGTATGAAGTTTCCTAACTATATAAGTCATCCTCATCTTTATTATCTACTGTAGAAAATACATCTAAATCCCCAGGGTAAGTGCACCAATTTGTGACACAATTTCGGCTCTTAAGATGCCACTTTTTTTTATAAATCAGTGAAATCTGATTTGCACGAGAAAATGAAGATAGTTATGCTCAAAATTTCAAGATGCGGAAAGAAAAAAAGTTGAAGTGCTCCGAGTCTAGTTTGTAAGCTACTATTTTTTTTTAAAATTAATGAAGATTAAGGGTCTCAAAAAGGGGGGGCCCAAAACAAGTCCTATTTTTATCAAAAAAAATAGCATAGCGCCTAAGGGCTCCCCCCTTTTTCATTAACTTTTTTTTAGAATTTCAAAAATCCCAATGGTGAGAAATTATCTAACACCATGTAGTTTATCCTCCTTTCGGATAATCTTTTTAATGAATATATAATATTTTATGAATTTTCAAAGTGGACACATCCTGAAAAACTGAAATTTGAGCGTATCCCCCCCAAATTTTTTGCAAACTATTCGAAAATTGATTTTTTTTTTTCATCATGTGTAGAATGGAGTCTAGTTTCAAAAAATGTAATTTGTTTCATGTTTTGATGAACGTGTAAAAATCTATCCTAAACCTAGCACATGTTGGTTTTTGACAAAAAATAAAGGCATTTACAATAGAAGCCATGGATCAAAACCTTAACTAAATCAAAATGAAAAAAAAATTATATACTTAGATAGCTAAGAGAGATTTTAACGTTATCACAATTTTTTTATAAACCTGCATTGAAAGACGTGTAAACGAGACAGGCAGCACGGAGGAAAATATGAGAAAATTTGGCAAATCTTGTTAAATAACATGTCCAAAGCAGGCTATTTGGCGAGCGCCGAATGGCTTGCTTTGCAAAGAACTAGAATTTGCCCTCTTTGGTGAACAACTTTGATAATGCTTAGAGTGCATAGTTTATGATCGTAGATGGATAATTGAGGTTTTACCTTTCATACCTTCTCTAACTCTTTACCGTAACTGGATAACTCTTTATCCCTCTGAAGTCTCTATCTCTTAGGTCTCACTCCCTCCCACATGGCCTAGACTACTCTCTCAGTCCAATCCCCTCTGTCAGGTCTCTTTCCCTCCCACATAGGTACCTAAATAAATCTATCTCACTCCAACCCCCTTTCTCTCTCTCCCTCTTTGGTCTTTTTATCTCTCTCACTCCATCTTCCTCTCTTAGGTTGTTATCTTTATCTCTTTGTCTCTCTCTCTCTCTCAAGTCTCTCCCTC
>CM021106.1:601155700-601173051 GCA_007115665.2 Sequoiadendron giganteum | reverse complement strand
GGATTAAGAGGGTATGGGGGTTGAGGGATTAGGGTTTAAGGGTTAAGGGTTGAGGGTTGAGGGATTAAGAGGGTATAGGGGTTGAGGGATTAGGGTTTAAGGGTTGAGGGTTGAGGGCTGAGGGATTAAGAGGGTATAGTGGTTGAGGGATTAGGGTTTAAGGGTTGAGGGATTAAGAGGGTATAGGGGTTGAGAGATTAAGGTTGAAGGGTTGAGGGTTGAGGGTTGAGGGTTGAGGGATTAAGAGGGTATAGGGGTTGAGGGATTAGGGGTTAAGGGTTGAGGGTTGAGGGATTAAGAGGATATGGGGGTTGAGGGATTAGGGTTTAAGGGTTGAGGGTTGAGGGTTGAGGGTGGCTGAGGGATTAAGAGGGTATAGGGTTGAGGGATTAGTTAAGGCTGAGTGGCTGAGGGATTGCAGAGGATACAGTCGAAATAGGGTTTAAGGGTTGAGGTTGCGGGCTGAGGGATTGGCAGGGCTGGGGGCTGAGGGATTAGGGCTTCATCGGGTTGAGGGTTGGGGTTGAGGTTGAGGGATTAAGAGGGTATAGGGGGTTGAGGGATTAAGAGGGTATGGGGGTTGAGGGATTAGGTTTTAAGGGTTAAGGGTTGAGGGTTAAGTGATGAGGGTTGAGGGATTAAGAGGGTATAGGGGTTGAGGGATTAGGGTTTAAAGGTTGAGGGTTAAGGGTTGAGGGTTGATAGAGTATAGGGGTTGAGGGATTAGGCCTCACTTATCTCACAATCCCTCTCTGTCAGGCCTCACTTACCTCCCACCCTACTTTCTTAGGTCTCTCCTTCCCACCCCCTCTCTCCCACTTTGACTCCCTCTCCTTCTCTCAGGTGTCTCCCTCCCAGCCTCTCTCTCTTAGGTTTCTCCCTCCCACGCCCTCTCCCTCCCCCTCTCTCTCTCTCCCACTCCCTCTCTCTCTCACTCCCTCTATCTCTCTCCCACTTTGTGTCTCTCCCTCTCTCTGAAGTCTCTCCTTTTCAGAGGAACATATTTGGTGCTCGCCAAATGGGTTTTACCTTGAAACGGTAAAAATAAGGGTTGACCCGTGATTCAGGCCCACATTCTCCTGTATTTGTCTGGTTCAATGCTTTATCCGAGTCAGAAATGCCTTTTTTCTACAGTTGACTTCATATTGTACCAATCTATGCTTGATCCATCACCTTTTTACCACCAATCTGCATGGTAGACAACGTAGAAGAAGATGTTTTGAAGTTTCTACATCATTTTACATTATCTGAGGTAATATATTCATTTTGGTAAATTGAAATGTTTGTATTTAGTATATTTGTTTGTTTTTGACAATATAAACTAAATTTCCTTAATGATTTTATTAATCATAACAATTGGACTTAGAATTCAACATTGAATTAGATGGGATTTGCATAAAAAAGTTCAATTTTTATGAGTTTGAAGAACAAAAAAAATAAAAAACATGACATTTACTTAACATAAATTTACTTATGAATTCTATTTGCATTGCTTATAGTAGTCCATTTCTAGCATGGCTAGTGGAATTCACTGTATTTCATTCTTTTTTCAACTAATTTGGAAAACTTTTATTTTCATCTAATTTGGAAAACCTAATAGCTTTCATCAATGTTAATGCAAGTGTCCATTAATTTTTTTGTTCCATAAAAAATTCAGCTTCATCACATGTGCTTAGATAAATTCAAGTGAGTTGACATAGTTGAGAATGCTTATTGTCTTTCTAAGTTACCTCATTGCCAAAGAAATAGTGAATAATGATAAGATATAGCATCACAAACCCTTCTTTGAATCCATATTCTTCATGACTTTGTTGACAATCAAAAATTTGGTTTTGAGAAAAATAAACACAAGAGTCTCTAGTTTTCATTTAGGTGGCAACAATTTATACCCTAGGTTTGTGATTCTCATTGATTTACTGTATTGAATGGTTTCCACCCCTCTCTGCATCAATTTTTTTGTAAAATGCATTACTTACTTTTGTTCTATGTGTGTTTGTGGACATGTAGCATTCAAGGTCATGCCAAGGAAATGAATGAAGCCTCTAACACCAGAAGAACGTGCAGTTAAAAATGCAAGGAGAAGAGAATAAAAAAATGTAGCTTGTGAAGCAAAGGAATTGCAGCCCATACAACCACAAATTCCCGTGCAATCTAAGAGAGATGTCAAATTGGAAAAACAAAGAGCATGAATGAGGAAAGTTCATGGAAGGACAGGAATGGATACAAAAGTTGGGGGCACATCATCATCCATAGGTGAAGCTCAATGCACATCTCCAGTTGAAGACACATTGACAACAACATGTGGTTTTCCAGGTACATCAAAAATCACATCTCCAATTGAAGACACACCATCAAAAACATTGTGTTTTGAAAGTACATCAACAAAAACATCTCTATTTGAAGGAACTCCACAAACAAAATCTCAAGTTGGAGGTACAACATTGTTTACATGTCAATCTCAAGGTATTTCATCAATTGCACCTCCAATTGAAGGTACACGATCTATCCCCGATGTTGTTGACCTTCCCAATATTGACACAAATTTACATTTGAGAACTCCTCCTAGAGTTTTGCATAGAAAACCTACATTTTTTATTGATATTGATTCCAATGTTTTGAAATGGATAATTAATAAGATTCCAAAACATACATGTCAAAGATATGCAAAAAGGATATGGAGTTTGCTTTTTGCGAAGCTAAGTGAGGGTGGAAGATGCCAACTATTTCTTGAAATGATGAGGCAACTCAAATTTAGGCCCACCATGAAGGATCTTGGGCTAAGAGTTTTGCAATTGAAAATTCCATTGTAAAGAACTTGATGAGTGCACACGAGAGTGTGGGTTCCACCTCACGCACAAAGGATAGTTGTGCCACATGACGTGTGATGACAACAACACTATTAAGCAGTCAAACAAGGAACAAGGTGAACCTTACAAAGGCAAGTAATTATGTGAAAATAAGTAGATCATCTCTAATGAGAGCCAAAG
This sequence comes from Sequoiadendron giganteum, assembly GCA_007115665.2. Taxonomy (NCBI): domain Eukaryota; kingdom Viridiplantae; phylum Streptophyta; class Pinopsida; order Cupressales; family Cupressaceae; genus Sequoiadendron; species Sequoiadendron giganteum. The sequence continues at coordinate 601,170,064 of CM021106.1, read as the reverse complement.
GAAGGCGTGAAAGAGTGGAGGATCCAAATAGCAATGAGTTATGGGCATTTTCGGGTAGAGTGCCACGGAAAGACACATGACTTGCTGAAGGCTTGAGATCTTTAATTGTGAATTATTGGAAGGATAACACAAGGACCTCTCCTAATCAAAGAGATGTTGTAAGAAGGAGAATTGGTAGTAAAAACCATGAGCCACATCCAATGCATTATTTGGATACCACTCAAACCCAATTTTTTGCTGATTTTGTACAAAAGTTTCCTGAAATTAAAATATGTCAAAGGTATTTTGAAATTCAAAAGCCCTTTTATGTCAAAATAAATCACACACGCACTACTTGTTGTTGTAGGGTTCATATTGAGTTTTCTAACCATTATGATGTTTATCGACGTATATGTGTAGATATGCATACAAACAATGTTTTGCAAGAATGTAACATAATGCCTCCACCTAAATTGTCAAGGAAATTTTTGTCTTCCATTTTATGTGAAAGAGAGGATGGTCAACTTTTTTATAAAAAATCATGTTTGGATGGCACATGTGATCATTGTGGTGGCATGCAACATTTTCTAGTGATAAGATTCCAGTGTATCAGTTTATGGGCATTTTTCGTGATCGGGTGGTTTATGATTATGCAATGCATACACACAGAGCACAATGGTTGGACTCACAGTTCAAGTTATGCAAGGACACATTTCCACTTCATCATAATGTTTCAGTTGTCGACTTCACTGAGAACTACACACTACAACCACAAAATGAGGTGCAATCACAGTACTACAACTCCATGTAGGTTGCTATATTTGTACATATAGCATTCATTCATGCAAATGATAGTACAGAGGAAAATAGGAAAGTATTGAGGGAGTATCACTTCTACATCAGTGATGATCGCAAAAATTCTACAGAGTTTTTTCAAGGTTGCTTTCATATGTTCTATGCCGTTCTGGCTAGCAGGGGCATATCATTTAGTCAGCATATCATATGGTCAAATAATTGTACATCACAATTCAAGAATGCCAAAATATTTTACTGGTTGAGCAAGATGAATAGGATTAGTGGTGTTTAGCATATGTGGAACTTCTCAGAGGCCGAGCATGGAAAGGGGGAGCATGATGGAGCAGGTGCATGTATCAAAAGAGCCCTAGCATGAGAAAAGTTAAAGTACACAAATAATGTAAAGTTGACAGATGCAAGATCAATTGTCCAGTGGTGCAATGGTTCAATGGGTCTAGGTAGTGAAGGTAATTCTTTATTTCATAGATTTTTTCATTTAGTAGATGATACTAACATTGCAAAATATGAGGATTGTTGTACACTAATGGGATCGAGTGAGCTACACTCTTTTAGAAGCTCCAATGCAGGTACATGGACTATCCATACAAGGAAGATGGCATGATTCTATTATGCATGTACACTTCAATCATGGAATGATTGTGAGTCAACAGAGTGGGTTGATGAATGGTCTATAAGAAGTCTAACCCCACTTGACACTTATCAGCTCCCGACAACTCTACAAATCACAGAGATGCAATCATCCATTGACTTTGATCATGTATCGAACCTACTAGAACCAGGTAATATATCTTACTTACAAGTTTTATTTTGTTGCTTAGTAAATAAATCTAACAAGATGAACATATCAATGCAAGGCACATTTATGTGGTGATTGCAGATGAAGATAATGAAGAGGGTATAGATTATTACCTATACCGTTGTATCGAGGCCAAAAAGAAATCGGAGTCCCCAGTTATAGACGGAGAAAACATAGAATATCCTATAGGTTCGGTGGTTATTACTGGAACATGGCTTCGAAGGTATCTAGTTAAGAATGTTGCAGTTTGGTTGTTTGAGGACTTCGACACGCATCGGAAAATCCTTCACTATTCGAACCTTGTCGTCGCCACCAACGTTCATTTGATCAAATATAAGGGTAGAATTGCAAACAAAAACTTGTGGAAAGTGCGTGAGTCTAACCACGAGGCAATACTCGACACAATAAAGACTACAGAAGACCCAGATGGTTCCCTGGATTGATTTGTAAGTATGCACATTGAATTTGTAAAACCATGTTATTGATCACTCTTTTGGACCAACACCTTGCAATAAGGCTTTTTCACCATTACTGTTTGATGTCATATGCATTTACGACTGTCATTGATCCTTTTCTAATTGTGACTGTAGGTAATACGAAAAGAACATCAGTTGCTGGTGCAAGTGTTCAGTGGTATGAGAAACATCGGTTGCTGGTGCATTTTCTGGTTGTCAATCTTCTCTTTCTTTTCCATCTCCTAGATTTATTAGATTCTTATATGCTACATGTTTTATATTAAGCCTCTCAATGATATATTTGAAATTTATATGTAGGGTCATCGAGAAATGATAAAGTAGCGAAGGGGCACATCACCATTGTAGGACCTTCAATCGACCTCCTTATCTAGCATCATGAAGGTGATAGTAGGTCTCATTCGTTGTATGATTGACATTTTTTAGTTATTGCTCTTTTAATGATTTTTATGTGAGTCTATGTCTAAGATTGAGAGGCTTTTGCAGGTTTTTTGTGGACCAAATTCCTATGATACTACACAACCACAGAGAGGCTACTACCGATGTGTTTTGTAGGGAGCCTGGGATGTACATGTTTTGAACCATTTTGGAATGCAAACAGTTGGGCTAGCTGAGGTGGAATGGAAAAATGAAATTGAGCAACAACTCCTTTTGTCCTTTTTTCTAGTACAATATATTTCATGATTTGTGTTGGAAATGGGAGGATTATTTTCCTGCATGTATTGCTACAAGTATTGACAAATGGGAAGATTTTCAAGATGTTCTTCCATCACTATTGTAATATTTGTCATTGACTTAGTGTATTTTTTGATATATTAAAATCATGAGAAATTAATACATGCAAATGTGTATATTCCTTAATATATGCCTCATTTAAATGTGTATATTACATTTAAAATTAGTTATAATGCTTCATGGTTTACATTTAAAGAGTTAATTGAAGACTCCACATTCATAAGGACCTATTGCTGCATACACAACCATAGCTCTTGGATTCTTGAGACACTGACTGACATAGACTTGACAGTCATAGGACATTGACTGTGGTGAGTGAATTTGATTTTCAAGCACTTTATAATCATACACTCACTGTACTTAACAACTGATCACTACTCATTTCTAATTTGTCCTTTTCATTTGCACATTGCCATGTACAGTGACCCTTCACAGTTCCCTTGTGTTCATACATTCATGATGCTTGTCTTAATGAATAACCTTCCTTCAAATCTATTGTCCTTTGATGAAATGATGACTGTCTTCATACCTCACTTCCCTTGACACTGTCAATTGACTGTACATTTGTTTATTTCCTATCCAATTCTAGCTCTCCTAAATTGGATCTTTTCAATACCCTCATAATAAGGAAGTAACCAAACTCAAAGAAAGGATATCAAAAAAGGGCATCATCTTCATTACCACTTATAGAAACTACATCATTTAATGCTGCACCCTTCGTGCTAAATGATGACCACGGTTTATTAATCCTTGGCTCTAGTTTTATTCCTTGAAAGTGCAGAAGACTAGCAAGAAACACCATGTTATCTAGCCCAAAAGCCACAAAAGAAAATATTATATTCATCTAAAGACTATCTAACCTCATTCACAAAACCTTCTGATGGACTTTCAAATACCCTAACCAACTGTTAGCAGTGATCTTCCTTGAAATCCTGAATGGTCCCTCTATCTGAACATCTAGGGTTTCTTCAATCTGTGTTATCTCTTGATGATTTGATATGTTGCTGCTATCTTTTTCCAATTAACTGTCATATGCCATCACTTCACTCCTGTGAGAACTGACATTAAATTCTTTGTATTCTTCCATTTGAAAGCTTGTAGCACATTTGACTGCCATGAAAGCTCGAAAAACTGGTAGAAGAGACCTAAAAGGTAACAAAACCCTAACATTTCAACTTAGTCTTTATTAATTTCAATCATAACAAAACAACCTACTCATGCATGTGAATTTGACTCATTCAATGCATTAGATACTAACCTCTTACAAATTTTAAAAGAAAAGGTTGTTTTGACCCTAAAGGATTGAACATAGACTAACAATTGTAATTGTTTGGATCTACCAATTCATCCCCCCTCTCAGTTGATTGTGTGCCCTTCACCCTTGGCCTTTTCATTATTATCATAACTTTGAAGAAAAATATCAAAAACTACTCCAAGTGCCTAACAATGATATTGCCTCACATTCATCATCCTATATTGATCCATCCACTTTAGCCTCATCATCCACCTCACATAAATCCTTTCCAAATATCAAGGTCCAAATATGAGACAAGACAAGGGTTGTAGAGACTATGGTCTTAAAGGGTATTTTTATGTAGGACAACTCCCATCTTCTCCTAAGACAAATGGAAAACCATAACACATAGAAAAAATCCTCTTCTATCATCAAATTTGAACCCATGGTTTTCTCCAAGTGGGGAGAGCTAAACAAAGAGGTTATAGAGGAAGACATCTCCAAATTGTTGTACCAATATGAGAAAGAGAAAGAAACCCTACCAATAGATCAATGTGGTAAGAGTTTCCAAGTCATTAAGAACATGGGGGATTCACGTGACATGGTATCTTTGGTCTACATCAACAAGGAATAAGATAACCCATTTTTCTAGAGAAATGACAAAAATATCAAGGGCTTGGGTATGGTTCATTATACGTTACTCCTAACATCGAGAGTACCCCTAAAATCATATTGCTTAGGGTTGAAAAGGTAGGGGCAGCGTATGCCTCATAGAAATTGATGCAACCTAGGTCATCTCTAACATACCTTAGGGTATGACATTCAACAAAACAACTACTATGGTTCAACCGACTCGATCCCTTAAGGGTGCAAAATGCAAAAGGGCAACAATATTTGACAGGGTATTACTCGTAAACCGTGGTGATTACTAAATCTCTGTCTAAACCTACGAAATCACATTGGACCCCTCTACAATAACCTCTCTTGGTTATTTCTATCTTAGAGGCATTTTCCTTTGGTGGTGAATTTTCACTTGGGGAAAGAGTTGTCAAATGCAAGTATTTGAAAGTTGCAAAGTGGTGCAACTTTCGTTCTGTAGCTCGTGTGACCAAACAAACTATTCCAACACATCTGGGTGGGTATGTTTACACTAGGCATGGTCCTCTTTCACACCTAAACACGCGGAATCGCTCCAAGCTACGTTCAACCGGATCGATCCCTTGAGGGTCCAAAGTGCAAAATGGCTACGAAATTCAACATGCTATTACTCTGACACCGTGACACTTAGTAACTTCTTGTCTAATCCTATAGGATCAATTTGGACCCCTCTACAATAACCTCTCTCGGTTATTGCTATCTCAAAAGCGTTTTCCTATGGTGGAAAATTTTCACTCGGGGAAATAGCTGTCAAATGAAAGTAGTTGAAAGTTGCAAAGTGGTGCAACTTTCGTTCTACAGCTCGTGTGACCAAACAGACTATTCCAATGAATCTAGGTGGGTATGTTTACGCTAGGCATGGTCCTCTTTCACACCCAAACATGTATAATTGCTTTGAGCTCCGTTCAACCGGATCGATCCCTTAAGGGTCCAAAGTGCAAAATGGCTATGAAATTTAGCATGCTATTACTCGGACACCATGATGCTTAGAAACTTCTCATCTAATCCTACAAGATCATGTTGGGCCCGTCTATAATAACCTCTCAGTTTTCGCTATCTTGAAGGTATTTTCTTGTGTTGGCAAATTTTCACTCGGGGAAAAAGTTGTCAAATGCAAGTAGTTGAAAGTTACAAAGTGGTGCAACTTTCGTTCTGAAGCTCGTCTGACCAAACGGACTATTCCAACGCATCCAGGTGGGTATGTTTACGCTAGGGACAGTCCTCTTTTGCACCCAAACACGTAGAATCGCTCTGAGCTACGTTCAACCGGATCGATCCCTTAAGGGTCCAAGTGCAAAATAGTTGTAAAATTTAGCATGCTATTACTCGGACACCGTGACACTTAGAAACTTCTTGTCTAATCATACAAGATCACGTTGGGCCCATCTACAATAACCTCTCTCAGTTTTTGCTATCTCGAAGTAATTTTCTTGTGCTGGCCAATTTTCACTCGAGGAAAAAGTTGTCAAATGCAAGTAGTTGAAAGTTGCAAAGTGGTGCAACTTTCGTTCTGCAGCTCGTTTGACCAAACAGACTATTCCAATGCATTCGAGTGGGTACGTTTATGCTAGGAACGGTCCTATTTCACACCCAAACACGCAGAATTGCTCTGAGCTACGTTCAACCGGATCGATCCCTTAAGGGTCCAAAGTGCAAAATGGCTGTGAAATTCAACATGCTATTACTCAGACACCGTGATGCTTAGAAACTTCTCGTCTAATCCTACAAGATCATGTTTGGCCCATATACAATAACCTCTCTCGTTTTTTGCTATCTCAGAGGCATTTTCCTATGCTGGCGAATTTTCACTTGGGGAAAAAGTTGTCAAATGCAAGTAGTTGAAAGTTGTAAAGTGGTGCAACTTTCATTCTGTAGCTCATTTGACCAAATAGACTATTCCAACACATCTGAGTGGGTATGTTTATGCTAGGCACGGTCCTCTTTTGCACCCAAACAAGCGGAGTCGCTCTGAGCTACGTTCAACCGGATCGATCCTTTAAGGGTCCAAAGTGCAAAATGGCTATGAAATTTAGCATGCTATTACTCAGACACCGTGATTCTTAGAAACTTCTCGTATGATCCTACAAGATCAAGTTGGGCCCATCTACAATAACCTCTCTTGGTTTTTTCTATTTCGGAGGCATTTTCCTGTGCTGGCGAATTTTCACTTGTGGAAAAAGTTGTCAAATGCAAGTAGTTGAAAGTTGCAAAGTTGTGCAACTTTCGTTTTGAAGCTCGTCTGACCAAACAGACTGTTCCAACGCATCCAAATGGGTACGTTTATGCTAGGCATGATCCTCTTTTGCACCTAAACACGCGGAATCACTTCGAGCTACGTTGAACCAGATCGATCCCTTAAGGGTCCAAAGTGCAAAATGGTTACAAAATTCAACATGCTATTAATTGGATACCATGATGCTTAGAAAATTCTCATATGATCCTACAAGATCATGTTGGGACCATATATAATAACTTCTCTCGATTTTCGCTATCTCAGAGGCATTTTCCTGTGCTGGCGAATTTTCACTCAGGGAAAAAGTTGTCAAACGCAAGTAGTTGAAAGTTGCAAAGTGGTGCAACTTTCGTTCTGTAGCTTGTCTAACCAAATGGACTGTTCCAATGCATCTGAATGGGTATGTTTACGCTAGGCATGGTCCTCTTTTGCACCTAAACACGCGGAATCACTCTGGGCTACGTTCAACTAGATCGATCCCTTAAGGGTCCAAAGTGCAAAATGGCTGTGAAATTCAACATGCTATTACTTGGATACCATGATACTTAGAAACTTCTCATATGATCCTACAAGATCATGTTGGGCCCATATACAATAACCTCTCTCGGTTTTCGCTATCTCGGAGGCATTTTCCTGTGTTGGCAAATTTTCACTCAGGGAAAAAGTTGTCAAATACAAGTAGTTGAAAGTTGCAAAGTGGTGCAACTTTCGTTTTGCAGCTCATGTGACCAAACAAACTATTCCAATGCATCCAAATAGGTATGTTTATGCTAAACATGGTCCTCTTTCACACCTAAACATGCGGAATCGCTCTGAGCTACATTCAACCAGATCGATCCCTTAAGGGTCCAAAGTGCAAAATGGTTGTGAACTTCAAAATCGTATTACTCGGACGTTGTGATACTTAAAAACTTCTCGTCTGATCCTATGGGATCACTTTAGGCCCCTCTATAATAACCTTGCTCATTTTTTGCTATCTCAGAGGATTTTTCCTATGGTGGCGAATTTTCACTCGAGGAAAAAGTTGTGAAATGCAAGTAGTTGAAAGTTGCAAAGTGGTGCAACTTTTGTTTTGCAGCTCGTGTGACCAAACAAATTGTTCCAATGTGTCTGAATAGGTATGTTTACGCTAGGAATGGTCCTCTTTCACACCTAAACACGCGGAATCGCTCTGAGCTACGTTCAACCTGATTGATCCCTTAAGGGTCCAAAGTGCAAAATGGCTGCAAACTTCAACATGCTATTACTCGGACATCATGATGCTTAGAAACTTCTCGTCTGATCCTATGAGATCACTTTGGGCCCCTCTACAATAACCTTTCTCAATTTTTGCTATCTCGGAGGCTTTTTCCTATGGTGCAAATTTTCACTAGAGAAAAAATTGTCAAATGCAAGTAGTTGAAAGTTGCAAAGTGGTTCAACTTTCGTTCTGCAACTCGTGTGACCAAATGAACTGTTCCAACGCATCTGAAGAGGTATGTTTACGCTAGGCATGGTCCTCTTTCGCACCCAAATATGCAGAATCACTCTGAGCTACGTTCAACCGGATCGATCCCTTAAGGGTCCAAAGTGCAAAATGGCTGTGAACTTTAGCATGCTATTACTCGGACATCGTGATGCTTAGAAACTTCTCGTCTGATCGGAAAAAACTAAAAAATCAACAAAAAATGCTTTTAAAACCTGCAAAAAAATGCGAATAAAATCTTGTTGATTTTCATGTGAAAAAAAACAATGAGACCATAGCTTGTTGCTTACTATTATGCTTTGATATACTTTTTGCAAGCATCCATAGCTTGTTCGAAAGCACCTGTTTTAGGATTTTAGCTATAGCAGCAAGGCAGTGAACTGTTTGATAAAATGCTTTGGTAGACATGTATGAAAAATGTCGTAGCATAGACAAGGCAGTGAATTGTTTGAATAAATGCCTCAAAGAAATGCCCTCTCATGGTGATGGAATGCCATGACAATCCATAGCCATATGCATTCGTCATGGCATTCCATCACCATGAGACCACATTTCTTCGAGGCATTTTTTCAAGCAGTTCATTGCCTTGTCTATGCTATTGCTTACTATTATGCTTCAATAGATTTTTTCCGAGCATCCATAGCTTGTTCGAAAGCACTTGTCTTAGGCTTTTAGCCATAGCAGCAAGGCAGTGAACTGTTTGACAAAATGCTTTGGTAGACATGTATGAAAAATGTGGTAGCATAGACAAGGCAGTGAATTGTTTGAAAAAATGCTTGAAAGAAATGCTGTCTCATGGTGATTATTGTCATTGCATTCCATCACCATGAGACCGCATTTATTTGAGGCATTCTTTTAAACAGTTCACTGCCTTGTCTATGGCTTGTAATGCCTTCAAAAGGCTAATTCATCCAATTTGTATGTTCAAGCCAAAATGATGTGTCAAGGCCTTATAATGGCTAATTTGAATGTAATCAAGTCATAAAATAAGTCACTAAGAGGTGAAAATATAAAAAATGCAAATAATACAATGTTGTTAAAAAGTAATCATGATGTAATTATGCAACAAGAGAGAGCATAAATCAAGGAAGATTAAGAGTTAAAAGGGTAGTTGCACCGATGAGAAGTTAGAAAAGGCAGTTGCTAAGAGGGAAAAATTTATAAAAGGCATTGTAAGGCGTGCAAAAAGGGGGCTGGTATAGTTCTTTTTACAGTGGGTTTGAGAGTCTAATAGAGCATTTCATCACTACTCCACCAACGTAGGCCAAGTATATTGGTGGAGTAGGTTAATGTTAGGGATTTTTGAATGTTTTTTATGATTGTAGGTACAGGGGAATGCAAGAATGCTCAGATGAAGTTGTTGTTACACACATAAATTGAAGGTTTCCACACAAAATTTGATGCTACAGTCATGCGTAATGAAGAAATAGATTTTTCCATGGCTTGAAAAGGATATAGATGATGTTTGCAAGTGTATTTAAAGGTGTTGGAAGATATGGCACGTTGGTAAAAGATTTGGAAGGTGATATTCCAAGAAACCCTCATTATTTTGCTTGCAAAGCCTATATTCAAGGGTTTTGATATTTAAATATTTTAGTGGATCTAATAACTCTTGAAAATGATGGAATTCTGAGTTTGGAGGTATGACAAAAGAATGTTTAAGGTTGGTTAGTGATTTGGAGATGATTTGTTGGTAGTCACCTTGCAAATTTGGCCTAATTTGTAGCTGGGAGCAACGTATCAGTCTAGTTTTCTGATGTTTCTCTCAAAACAAGTGGCAATGTTTTTTGTGATATGTCTAAATACTTTGTAATGGGTCTCCAAAACTATATCAAGCTTGTGTTGATGCAAAGATGGTAGAGTTGTATCACCTGATTTAGGGCTTTGCTAACCTACAAGGAAATTGATGAAATGAGTGTTAAAACAGAGGCCAGTGGTATTTGTGATTAGATTTGTGATGTAACTACTTAAATAATGTTTTCAAAGGTATTTCAATGATTTGGGAAAATGTTAAAGGTTAAGGTTGTTGATTTGATTTTTAGACTAGGGTGGAATCTTGATGAAGAATGGTGTTATGACTGTGATAATCAATAAATCTGATAACTCGGAGTTATGTGAATATGTTATTGGTTTGTTTCTATTAGAAGCATGATGATTATGAGGCTCTTGTAAGTTTGATAATAGTTTGAAGGTAGGAATGCATGTCTATTATCCTTGGGGAGTGTGAGTTGTATCAAGGAGGTTTTGGTGAATATTGAAGTATTGGTTGGTTCAATGCCTTTGATCAAGTTTTTTTGTTAAGATCAATCAATTAGATGCTGATAATGGTCTAGAATATGATTTTGGTGATTTGGGAAACTGAAATGTTGTCTTGGAGTTTTATAGAACTGAAGAAATCAAGTGAATTTGAAGAGAAATTGATGAAAAGTTTAGTAAACAAGTTGTTTGTTTAATTTGATCTTCTCTTGATTCTGTTTGGGATTGAAATCCATCGAAGAAATTATGGTGTTGAGGAGTTTGGTTATTGATGCTCTGCATCATAGTGGTATCAGAGCATCAAGAAGTAGATTTGTTTTCATTTTGCAGGTTGAAGAAGAAGGTGAAGAGGCGAGGTTGCTAAGATGCCTCCAAAGAAGAATGATATGGCTAAAGAGATGAAGGAGATGAAAGATAGGCATGCAAGAGAACTTAGAGATTTGGAAGAGAGAGTCATAGCCTTGGAGAAAAATAAAAGAAGGGAAGTGGAAGAGACTGAGATTGAAGAAGAGGAAGATGAGGAGTTTGAAGATGTGGAAGAAGAGCTTACTCTAGAGGATCAAAGAATTGCAAGGTTGTTGAAGGTAGTGAAGACTGACAAACCTAAGGACCAAGATCAATCTGATTCCAGAGGTGGATGGAGAGGTTCAAGGGGCAGATTTAGGGGAGGAAGATGCTCCTACCAATTCTTAGGAAGATGCTACACTTGTAACCAACTTGGACATCCAACCTTCAAGTGCCCTGAAAAGCAAGGTTCAAGTTCCTATGGTGGAGAGAGGAGGAATAAACTAGTGCATGAGGATGAAGAAAGTGTGACCTCACCTATGGTGAACCTTACATCTGAAGTTGGAGAGAGTTTAATGATTAGGAGAACATTGCTCAAGGCACCAATCTTTGAAGAATCCCCATAAAGGAAATCACTCTTCAGAATCAATTGCAAGGTACAAGGTAAAGTATGTAGGATGGTAGTGGATTCAGGTTCAACTAAAAACATGGTTTCTTGGGAAATGGTGAATAAACTAAATTTGAAAAGAATCCCTCATGGCTTACCTTACAAAGTATCTTGGTTAAGTGATGGTCAATCTATGTTAGTAAATGAGCAATCTATTGTAGATTTCCAGATTGGGGAGTATAGGGATAGTGTTATTTGTGACATTCTTCCAATGGACTGCTGTCACATACTCCTTGGAAGACCATGGCAGTATGATAGGTGTGCCATGCATGATGGGAAAGAAAATAAGTATACCATAAGGAAAGATAGCCATACGTTTGTTTTGACTCCACTTCTAGAGGATGTGAAAGGGAAAGCCAAAGTAATCATGTGTGGGAAGAAGGAGCCTGTAAGTGTTGTGAGGGAAATCAAAAATTATAGTTTTGGGAACCATTATAGGTCTGGTAATACAGGGGCAGTGGATATAAGGACCGATGTAGCAGCAAAGGAGATAATGACACCGGGTTTGTGTGAAAGTCTTATGGTGGGCACCATAGAATGTCCTGTTCTTGTAGATGTGAGAGTAAAGAAATCAAGGTTTATAACTACAGAGATAGATAACACTAATAAAATAGTGAAGAAGCATGGTGGCAGTGTGTTGGGATTGATGATAGTGGTACAAGGACAACTTGTTAAATGGGTAAAATGCTGAGTTTTGGAGATTTCAATGAACCTGACTTGGAGATTGTTTTCAAATTGCCATTGTATGAATTTTGAGAGTCTTTGTAGTGCCTTGGTGGAGATTTGTTGTTATTTTGCAAGATTAAAGGTTTGAAAACCTTGAGGGTGAGTTGATGCCTATTAGGCTTAATCATTATGAAGAAGAGTTCTTTGACTGAGAATTGGCATTTCCATTATTGTGAGTCTTCTCCACCTTGGCTCTGCATCAAAGCACAACTAAATTTATCATTTCAAAGCAAATTTTTTGATGCATTTTTCAAGTAGTTCAAAGAAATGTGTTCTCATGGTGATGGAATTCCATGACAGTCCATCACCATAGGCATTCATCATGGCGTTCCATCACCATGAGACCACATTTATTTGAGGCATATTTTTAAACAATTCACTGCCTTGTCTATGGCTTGTCATGGCATTCCATCACCATGAGACCACTTTTCTTTGAGGCATTTTTTGAAAAAGTTCAATGGCTTGTTATGCTATTGCTTACTATTATGCTTTGATAGATTTTTTCCAAGCATCCATAGCTTGTTCGAAAGCATTATTTTTAGGCTTTTAGCCATAGCAAGAAGGCAATGAACTATTTGATAAAATGCTTTGGTAGACATATCTGAAAAATGTTGTAGCATAGACAAGGGAATGAACTATTTGAAAAAATGCCTCAAAGAAATGTGGTCTCATGGAATGCCATGACAAGCTAAAGCAATTAGCAGTTGCTCCTAGTTATTAGTTATGCAATGTGAAGTAATTGCATAACTGCTCAGGTTGACTTTGTAAAAAGCTATATTGTAATTGAAATTTTGACATCTATCAACATCTAGTTATTCGTTATGCAATGTGAAGTGATGCTTTGAATTTGAAAGATGTGCAATGCATGAATATAAACTACAAAAATCCATTTTCTACATTTCATTAGTTAAACTCTTTATTTTATTTTCTCTCTATTTCTCTATGCTATGGAAATGCCTTTCGATTTCAAAAAAGATAGTTTTTATCTCTTGTTATACAATTTTTTACGTTTTCTTATCTCTTGTTATAAAAAGGAGCAGATATACAATGTTAAAGAAGAGTGAAAGCACAACTAAATTTATCATTTCAAAGCAATTTTTTTGATACATTTTTTCAAACAATTCACTGCCTTGTCTATGCTATGGCTTACTATTATGCTTTTGATATATTTTTCGAAGCATCCATAGCTTTTTCAAAATCACTTGTTTTAGGCTTTTAGCCATAGCAACAAGGCAATGAACTGTTTGAGAGGATGCTTTGGTAGACATGTATGAAAAATGTGGTAACATAGACAAGGTAGGGAACTATTTGAAAAATATCTCAAAGAAATTTGGTCTCATAGAATGCCATGATAAGAAAATGCAGTTGGCAGTTGCTCCTAGTTATTAGTTATGCAATATGAAGAAATTGCATAACTGCTTAGGTTGACTTTGTTCAAACTATATTGTAATTAAATTTTTGGCATCTATCAACATCTACTTATTAATTATGCAAAGTGAAGTAATGCTTTGACTTTGAAAGATGTGCAATGCAATGTAATCAACGACATGAATATAAACTACAAAAATCCATTTTTTACAATTAATTAGTTAAAATATTTATTGTATTTTCTCTCTATATTTCTATATGCTATGTAAATACCATGCAATTTTATTTAAAAGGCTTAATAGGTCAGTTAGGTGGTATTTGCAAAATCAAGTTGTGAATGAATGGTAATTAAGAGCAAAATTGGCAAATTGCCATCTTAGAAGTCTAACAAAGGGTGGTTATGGTGTTTGATCGGATCAAGGGGTAGTTGGAAGGTGGTATCAAGATATATTGCTGTAATACCCTGAGTTGAGGGTTGATTTTGTTCAGTTTCTAATAAGAAAATATACTTGAAAATGTTGATCACTGGTTTTCTTTGTTTTCCTGAATATTCTTTGCCTTGCACAGGACCATACAAGTCTATCATGACTTGAGGCTTTGGATACTTGATTGCATATGTGTTTACTCTCTTTGCATCTATTCTGAAGGTTTAAATCCACCGTTGGTGTGTGTGG
>CM021106.1:601127661-601155600 GCA_007115665.2 Sequoiadendron giganteum | reverse complement strand
TGAATGAAGATTTTGGTTTGATGGGGCTTTGAGGTTGTGTAGATAGCTCAAAATAGGTTGTATTAATCTTGTTAGGAGCCCCTTGAAGGCAGGTTGTCAGACTGATTGGGTTTGAGCCTCCTTGCCTCTGCATCGGTGAGGCACAAGTAATTGAAGCATTCCAAAGGATACAAACCACCACGAATGGAGCTTACTTATACAATACGCTTTAGATGGGGCTTATTGAGCATTCCACAGTAATTAATTAAGCATTAGATGTAAACAAAATCCATGCCTACAACATTCAAGCATACAACTTACACGATACACATGATAACATCATTCAAGAATGGCAGTAGCAAAATAAGAGTTTCTTTAATCAAAAATCCGAAAGGCTATACAATGATATATATTGATAAAATTATATAAATATATCCAAAAAAACCATATAGTCTTAGTACAAAGGAGCCATTTGGACATAAAATATCATGTATATATATCAATAGTACAAAACATATGTTCCAAAATGCCACATAGGCATACAAAAAACAACACTAATACATAGTCATTTCCCTCTAGGGGAAGGAAATAGATCCCGTGCTGCCTTCGAAATTTGGCTGGATGGAGTGACTGTTGCTTGTCTTGTCTTTCAAACATGCCCGCTACTCCTCCTCTCTTCACTCCGGACCTTCAACTAATACGATTAAAAGTAAAGATGTTAAAACATAGAAATTGAATTATGGAATGGCATATAACAAAATATAATCACTTACCGCATACATATAGTCATCATGCACATTTAAAGCATCACCATGTCCATGATCTGGAGTGACAACCACCTGTAGCAACCATGAAGATAGAAATTAAACTACATAAAATTATCGTGAAATTTTTTTATAATAGACCATAAAAGAGAAAATATAATGTCAAATCGACTAATCTATTCCATACCTCTCTCAATGGATCAGAACTGGCTATTGTTGTAGCAACTCCATGGTCCATCGTGCCACCAACATCACCAGGGCTATCTCTTGTCAACAGCTGCAAATGAAACAATATCTCAGGTATCATGTTGATATAGGAGAACATAATGTGACACAATCAAGGAATACTTGAATGCAATGTTTGTGCTTCTCATCAATTTTTTAGATTTGTATATACGTAAAATTATGAAAACTAGCTAGTATAGATTTACAACCCTATTAATGAATAAAGGCTACCTGAGTGTATGTTGTTTGAGGATATGAATCATGAGGTGTGGAGGAAGAAGGTGCACCAGGAAACTGTTTGAAATCCGAAGCATGTTATGAGACAAACATTCAAATATAACATTCAACTGTTCAAATGCAATAATAATATCTTTAATACTAGTTGCATACCTATGGACTCATCGTCGAGAATGTATAAGGGTCTATAGGAATAGAGCATCCCTCATGAACAGTACGACCTTGAAATTTCATCATATCTAAATTCTACTAATTTAGTTATTCTTAAATTTCAAAATATATTTTAATAAACAACATTAAAATAACTTGCTAAATTTTACCTGAGTGTCAATGCCGAATGTATCATTCAAAATATCATTTGTGAAAGCCATCGCCTCTGCAACTGACGTAGGTTGTGTAGCTACATCACAAGCACCTTGATAATCGTACGTGCAAACAACACCACAAGCGCCACAATGGTGGGGTGGTGCTTGAGGCCTACACGTCTCCTCCACACTAGGCTCTACTAGAGGACTCGCACACTGTAAAATGGTCTGGGTGAGTGAGCCAATTGATTTCATCGTGTCCACCTCTACACTGTCCTTAACAATGGAAGCAACAACGACATGCTCCACCATGGGTTTACCCAAGGCTCTCGGTGCCAATTGTGGATTACGTCGTGCATCAGGTCTATCGTGTGTGGAGCTCCCACCTCTACCCTGAAAGTCTAAGATGTCAAAATATTTTGGCATTTTAATAAGGATAAACTCACAATAGAGTTTCCTCAAAAAGTATTGCGGCACCTCATGGTTATTGCATGGAGGTTGGTCAAATTCCATCCACCATCGCTCCCAAAAAAAATTTCTAATTAAATCTTGGTGGCACCAATGGATGGGGAACCTCCTGCATGCATGGGACAAAGGTTCATTGGTTTTTGGGTCTTTAAATAAGGCACACAACTTGGCTTTGCTAATTTTTAGTTTTTTGACATCTGCATATGACAAACCATTAGCATAAAATTGCCTCATCTCATCTCTCTTAGTTGACCAAAAATTCATTTGCTTGCTCATTTCTCCTACATGAGTTAAAATTGACTTCAATGATTCAACAATCCCTCTCCTATAAGGGTGGGTTTCAGCATGCTCAGTTAATCTTGCAATTAATTGTTGAATGTCTCTTTTATTGTTTTCAATTTGATTTTGAATATTTTTGTTGTGTTCCTTGAGAATTCCTATGAATTGATGGAGGGGTTTTGTGTTCTTCTTGTATAGGAGGCTCTTGATGATGGAGTGATTGTGAATTCTCAATGTTTTGACGTGGAGATTCATTCCCTGAGAATTAAAACAAAGTTTTATTATAAAAATCTATTTAAAGTTGTATTCCAAATTAAATTTGAAATAAATAGAATAAAAATACACACCTCTTTGCAATCTTCGACCTCTCAAACGTGTTGGTGGCATCCTTGTGGAAAATGGCAAGCTAAGGATGCAAAGAATGGAAGAGATTTGGCAAGCGTGAGTTGCAGACTTGAAATCTTCCTTCTCAAGCCACGGGTTGAAGAAAAAATGAGGGTTCCAAACCCGATTTTTGCATTTTATCTCTAAAAAGACATTTGGCGTGCACCAAAGGCCTTATTTTAGGGTTTTTTTGATCATTTTTTCAATTTGGCACCTAAATTGTGTCACAAATTGGTGCACTTACCCCCTAGCAACAGTACCAGCAGGTGTGTCTAGAGATCGAAACTCAGAACCAAAGCCTCGAGATTGTTGTAGTGTTTGTGCAAAGGCTTGATACTTCCAAATATCAGCATCACTGACAGTTCTTCGGACATATTTCATAGACTCCTCAAAATGAGCAACTTTTATTTCAGCTACCTCATCACTATCATCCTCATCCATTGCCTCAGGATTCTCGGCTCTTTTTTGTTCACGTTGAATTTCCTGAAAATGTGTGGGGAGAGGTTATGGTAAAATTGAAACACATGCTAGTATGACGAATTGAAATAAAAAGCTACAAGTTGAGGTAAGTTCAATAGGTAGACTACTGCTCTATCTTAAAAATAATTAACATAACAGTCAAAATAAATACCATTAGAAATTCATAAACATATCTAGTTTGCAAAAGACGACACAATTGGAACTCAGCTTCTCAATATTTTCTCTAATAGCATACTTGCAAGCCCTCTGACAAATCTCAGTGATATCGGCTCCATTGAATCCTTAGGTATAACAAGCCAATGCCACTAGGTCTACATCCTTTGATACAGGTGACTTTCTCAACAAGATTTGAAGATTTGATAACGTGAGGACTCATCAGGTAAGGGAATATAAATCAGTTGGTCAAATCGGCCAGGCCTTAACAATGCACGATCGATGATATCAGGCCTGTTTGTAGCGCCAATAATGATAACTATTTTCTTGGTTGTCATACCAGCCATCTCCATCAACAGTTGATTAAGGACCCTGTTTGCAACACCAACAACATCCCCAACACTACTTCCATGCTAGAAAGATGCAAACCAATTATGCATCACAAGTTAGAGCCTACTTCAAAAAGGTCAAACAAAATTCCCAGTCATTATAGTCAACCTTAAACTTTTACTTATAAAAAAGCAACACACCTACATAGCAATTGAATCAAGCTCATCAAAAAATAGGACACAAGGAGTTGACCCTCTAGCTTTATCAAAAATTTGTCACATTAGCCTCACTCTCTAGAAACCACATTATTAACAATTCAGGGCCCTTCACACTGATGAAATTGGCCTGGAATTCATTGGCAATGGCTTTTGCAAGCAATGTCTTTCCACAACGCGGTGGGCCATAAAATAACACTTCTTTTGAAGGAGACATTCCAAATTTTTCAAATTTCTCAGGATGCTCCACTAGATATTGAACAGTCTACACCAAACTCATAATGAATTTTGTTAGCTGATATCTCCTTGAAAATCAGGTTTTCTAGATTGAAAGAAAATCAAGGCACAAATATAGTGAACCACGTATCTTAACATACCTCTTGAAGCTCCCTCTTGACATTTTCCAACCCTCCAATATCTTCCCAAGTGACATTTGGAACTTCAACAACGTGTTAATTTTTTCCCAATATTCATAAGCAAATTTACCATTATTAAAATCATCAGAAATAAACAAACTTAGAAAATTAAAATTTAGGGGCCCAATAGATCAATAGTTTAAAAATACAATCCCTACTTAATCGATATGAGAAAAATTGAACGTCTAGACATGGTTTGGAAAAACTCACAGTTTCACGGACAACAAATGGGTTACTAGAGCCCAATTCATTCTGGAAGTGCTAATTAGTCACAACCATTGAATTTAGAATCTCAGCATCTATTGTCTCATCTTCTAAGTCAATGACATCCATTTTTCCCTAATACACTGAAGTGCAGCCTCAATGCACAAAGCTGGATGATTTGCTCCAACGTATCCATGAGTATCCTTAGCAATCCTTTCGAGATCAACCTGTACCAAGAATCCTAAAGATTAATATATACTCTCCCCAAGAAAAACAAAGATTAATAAATGCTCTCAAAATCCAAGCACTGCTTGACATTAGATCTTGAAGTGTAAAAAACAATTTAGGTTCTACAATACATACATCATCAGAGAGCTTCATATTCTCTGTATGGATACGAAGCACTTCCAACCTGCCTACTTCATTCGGAAACCCAATGTCAATTTTCGTATCAAACCTTCCAAACCTTCTGAGTGTCAGGTCAATACTATTTGGTTGATTAGTTGATACAATCACAATAACATGAGCACGAGACTTAAGTCTATGCATAACTATTAGAAGTTGAGAAACAATTCTCCTCTCAACTTCACCATGGGTTTTTTCCCTCTTGAGAGCTATGGAATCAATTTCATCAATAAATATAATGGAAGGTGCATTCTTCTTAGCCTCCTCAAAAGCCTTCTGGAGATTGCTTTTGCTTTCTCTGGCCAGCTTTGACATAATTTTAGGTAAATTGATACAGAAAAAGAAGGCATCGGTTTCATTTGCAACTGCCCTAGCAATTAAGGTTTTCCCAGAACCAGGTGGCCCATAAAGCAGAATACCCTTTGGGGGGTTTCACACCAATTGATTTGAAGAGTTGTGGGTGCCTGAGAGGAAGTTCTACCAATTCACGTATCTGAGCCATTTGTTTTCATACACCACCAACATCATCATAACCCATTTCATCTAATCTATCTTCATCCTCCCGCTTTACAGACTCCCCTTCACATAAAATTTCAGTATTTGGAGGAACAACATAGTATTCCCCAGGGTTTATCTCAATTATCTTAAACTCCACACTACACATACCACCTCTTACAAGGAAAATATCACCTTTTGTCATTGGGTGATAAGCTTCCAAGAAATAGGTTGCAAGTTATAAATCAGTAAAGTATTTTAGCACATAGACTTCATAAAGGAAAAAAGGCTACCACATATTTGAATCTTGTTAACCCTATTTGCAATACATTTGACGCTTACAATGAAATGGAATGCAGATAAAAAAACATTTTGAAAAATTGTCTGCACCCAAGGCACTAACCCTCTCATTGTTAATGTTTTTGTACAGATTCGTGATGAATACTTGAAAGTGAATTGAGAAATAAATTTAAATATAGCTTCTAGCTATTGAAATTTATTTATAGCTTATACAATGAAGAGGTGTGTTCATTAAAGAACATAAAATAAAATATTAAAGTCAAAATAAATAATAGTTAATTATTTATAATGGTCGACCTCTAATTGAAAATCACGCCCTTCTAGAAAGGACATCTTTGTTGAGGCCGACCTCCCCTTTGCGAAAGGGTGCGATTGTATATATATATGTATGGATCTCTTCTTTATGATAATCATCAAGTTCATTCATAGTTCGTATTATTGAGGAGAAGAAGATCATGCCCAACAAGAGGAGAAGTTCACTCAGTAAGTAGATCTTTATCTGAAGCACCAGATCGATCATAAGGAGAAGCATATTCATTTGTATCTTGCATCTTAGAGAGGTGCTACTATTCATTGTATCAAATTGCCATTGCATTGTGCCTAAGTTGTAAGCAAATTTTTGCTCCTGTTTGATCAATATATAAGAGATATATTGGCTGGGTTTTTCTCCCTCAGGTTGGAGGGTTTTCCCAAGGTATCGACTATGTTCTTGTGTCAATTTTTAATAATTTATGTGCACTCATTTGATCTTATAAAACTAACATGCATCAGTATATAAAAACAATAGTTTGGTAAGACTGAAAAAAGAACCCAAAAAACAAGAGACCTAAAGGGGAGGGTTCAGATTCGAAGAAAAAAAGTACAGGTTTACAAATTCCCCCAACGTGTGCACTTTACATACGAAAAACAAAAAATTAAATATTAAAAAAAAAAAGCGATACAGAATGCGTTGCAAAAATATGGAAAAGAAAGAACAAAAAGACTCACACTTTAAATAGGCATCAAACAAATTCCTAGTGACACCCTCGATGGTATCATCAATGGGAAGAATATGGACGTGCTTGTTGTACTTAACATTGGGACATTGGTGAACAGAAACCACGTCTCCCAAATGAACCCTCAGATTCGACCGCATGACCTTGTTCATTCTAATCTTGGGCTCCTCATAGGTCTCCTCTACCTGATAAATATAGATCATATCCTTCCTCTTCTTTCCCTGCAACACAGTCCATAGGAGAGATTGAGGGCAAAGTAAAAAACCTAAGCATCTAAAGTGCAAAACAAAAAACTGTAGTGTCTCAAGGGAAATGGGCAAAGGGCAAAGGAAAATACCTTAATAAGGATTGTGTCTCCATGGAAAAATTACAATTTCTCCATGGTTTCTGGGTGCAGGAAAACAACAGAGTTATCATTGTTAATGGATTCGTCCATAACCAACCAATTCGCCGCCTTCTTTTGCTCTAAAATTATTGTGTTGAAATCTCTTTTTGTTCCTTTCCTGTTACCAATAAAACCACTCATTTATTTAGCAATGCATGAAAATACCTAAGCAGGCAGAGGTAGAGAATGAGAAAGATTCAGTATTGATCTTATGCTTCTGATGATTCTCCCTTATGAGCCATCGCTACAGAGGAAATATTGATTGTTTGGAGTAGTGCAAACAATGAACAGATTGAGAAGAATGAAGCGAATTGGGGTTTCAATTACCTTAAACTCCACACTGCAAATAATGTGAGCATTTATTTGGTCGAATCAGATGAGGAAAATGAAATTACATTTTGATCTCATGTTATATACTTAGGTGCTTTTTGTTTATGAGTTAGCTTTCTCCTGATTGCAACAATTCAATTGCTCTCATTATTTGCACAGTTTGAAAACACACTGTCTCCTCTTTGTTGCAAAGGGTTTTACAATACTATTTGGGTTTCTTGTTTCTTAAGGAGACGACTAACTCCTAGACATACAATTACACCTATGTACATCGAAAAATGCATGAAAAACATACATGGATACATACATAACATGACGAGACGTCGTAGTTGGAAAACACACTGTCTCCTCTCTGTTGCAGAGGGTTTTACAATACTATTTGGGTTGCTTGTTTCTTAAGGAGCCAACTAACTCCTAGACATACAATTACACCTATGTACATCGAAAAATGCATGAAAAACATACATGGATACATACATAACATGACAAGACGTCGTAGTTAGAAAACACACTGTCTCCTCTCTGTTGTAGAGGATTTTACAATACTATTTGGGTTGCTTGTTTCTTAAGGAACCGACTAACTCCTAGACATACAATTACACCTATGTACATCAAAAAATGCATGAAAGACATACATGGATACATATATAACATGATGAGACGTCGTAGTTGGAAAACACACTGTCTCCTCTCTGTTGCAGAGGGTTTTACAATACTATTTGGGTTGCTTGTTTCTTAAGGAGCCGGCTAACTCCTAGACATACAATTACACCTATGTACATCAAAAAATGCATGAAAAACATACATGGATACATATATAACATGACGAGACATCATAGTTGGAAAACACGTTGTCTCCTCTCTGTTGCAAAGGGTTTTACAACACTATTTGGGTTGCTTGTTTCTTAACACCTTATATGGAGACATTGTATTTTCCAACACTATAAATAGTGCGAGCATTTATGTGGTCGAATTAGATGAGGAAAATGAAATGCCATTTTTATCTCATGTTACATACATAGGTACTTTTTATTTATGAGTTAGCTTTCTCCTGATTCCTGATTGGAACAAATGAATTTATCCAATAGAATGAACATTCATTACTTCACAGTTCCAGTAGAATGGAAAAATGGCACATATGATTGTTGATATATATAATAGTGTTAGCGATAGGTTAAATTGGAAATTAAATTCCCAATGTACAGTTTAATATGTTTGTTTATTGTCTATGCAAGCTGGGATTTTGCACTCAGCAGAACATATAAATTGTATATTGGGGAAATATGGAAGAAATAAAATTATTTCTAGCACCAATTGTCTTTAATTTTCCAATTTAATCTATCGCTAACACTTTTCTTTCTGTCAGGTGGTTTATATAGGCCAGGAAAGAAAATTGAACAAAACAAGGGCAGGTGAATTGAGAAGGATGCTTCAGGAGATGTGAACCTTCTGTAGTAAATACAGGTGATTCTAGCTGCCATAGCTTGAATCGCAAGTGTAGTGGACAGTTAAATTTCCAAAATTTAATATGCATTTAGAAGAGCCGATTTGTTTGAAATTGTGAAATGATAGGTTTTCAATCAACTATCATTTTCATGTGATTCTTAAGTGTTTTGCGCTAATTTGAAATCTTTCACCAAAAGAGTTTATATGTGGTTCATAATTTTTTTCGTAATAGTCCTTTTTACAATTTCGCTATTTGTCTAGAATATTTAGTAAGTTATAAATGGTTCATTTTTAACAACATCTAATGGCAATTTTGTAGAATGTTATTTCTATATCCTATTTCTGCTCTTTTTCAGTATGTTTTGATCTGACCACCACACTGCAAAAAGATGTGCACATATAACAAGTGACTACTTGAAATAGTTCTATGCGCTGTATTAAATAGATCTCGTAAAGCCAATGGGCAGGAATAATTGAATTGAGAATTTGGCCTACATTACTTGGCCCTAAATATTATAGACAAATTGTAAAAGATCTATTAGAATAACAACATATATGGAAACAAAAAGTGACAAAATGGGTAGACGAGACCAAACATCCGAGCGATGGTTATGTAGGAGTTAATGGCGTTGTCGGGTGGGTTTTCCCACCTGTTTCCAGGTGAAAAAGTGGGTGGGTTAGCTTTGTCGACAAGTTTCTTTTGCCTGGCATGGGAAAAGTGGAAGGGAATGATGTGGCCTTTTCTGTTTCAAGAAAGAAAGGTGAAAACACTATTTGTTTTGTTTCCAGTCTACACGTTGAAAGGGAAAACAGAAGGTCTCAGTGCACGTGGATAGCTTGGAGGAGAATACCGACCAAATTGAGGTGACGGGTACTATCCTATAGTGTTGCAGAGGTTTTACAACAATATTTAGGTTGCTTCTTTCTTAACACCTAGGGTTTTCCAACATGAATTGTTGCGAAATAGAATGAAGTGTGTACTATGAATTACACTATGTGTTGAGGGTTATTATTGTCCCCGTTAAATGAGAGATGTGCTATTTGATAAAATAAAACACCATTTATACGTTTGTATATTTGCATTACAATACAAAGGTTGGGTATACCGTACAAGTAAAGGTAGGCTTCAAAACACATTGTGTTTTCCAATATGCACTACACAATGTGCACACCTAGATATACTAGTTTAAAAACCAGAAAGGTCTAGGGTATGTTGTGATGTGGAGGTTGAAAAATGCAGTGTTATGAAGCCTGCAATTTTTTATATACTTGAAACTTAAACACAACAATGGAAGGTGTGATTTGAAAGAGTTTCATATTATTTTGTAACATTCCATCTTACAAAACCGTGGGTGTTAAGAAACAAGCAACCCAACATGAGATGACCCTTTACATCTAAATAGGGAGATTCAAATAACTGAAACCCAACACTGTGTTTCCCATTTAGAATTATTTTCTGCACCTTTTTTTTTCAATATTGTGAAATTTAAAAACAACAATGGAATGTGTGATTTTGAAAACATTCATATTGTCTTGTAACATTCCATGTTGCAAAACCATGGGTGTTAAGAAGCAAGCAACCCACCATGAGACAACCCTTTACATTTAAACAAGGAGATTCAAATAACTAAAACCCAACACTATGTTTCCCATTCAGAATTATTTTGCACAGTCTTTTTTTCAATCGACTAAAATTTAAACACAACAATGGAATGTGTGATTTGGAAAACATTCAAGAAACTGAAATACTCCACATTTTGTTTCCCAAATTTCAAATTACCTCTCACCTCGATTTCGTCGGTATTCTACTCCAACTCCTCCACGTGCACTCAAACGTTCATATTTCCATTTACATTTAAACAAGGAGATTGAAATAACTGAAACCCACCACTGGGTGAAGCCACGATAGTGGTTTACAATTCAAGTGAGGAAGGAAAACTCACAAAAAATGACTCCAAGGCAAAAAAAGTGATTTTAGGGGTTCGTACGAACCTACTGTTTCGACCAAACCAAAAAGGGTTTTGCTCGAACCAGGGTTTGACCGAACCCCTTTGAATCTTGGCCACCAAAAAAACCAACACAATGCATAGGGAAGGGGTTCGAATGAACCCCCTTATCCCTCATCCCCCATCTCAAACACAAAAAAATAAAAAATAAAAGTTTGGCACTTCAGAGATTAGGTTGAGGATGAAAATGGAGGAATCTTCACAAACCCAACTAAAATCAGGTAGTCCTCAGAATGAGCTAACCAACGAATATAATTTTAATATGTTTTGGTTTTATTATGTATGTGTTTTTTTAGTTTTATTAAACATAGGTTTTTTATTTAAAATCAAGCTCTTTGTTCTGTACATGTGGAAAAATAGCAAATTATCAAAATAAAATTTTAAAAAATACGTTCGGGTTTAGTATTGATGTCCTTGATCCATTAAAAAAATAAAATTGAATTTTGATACATACAGAAAAAGTTATGTTGTCTACAGTCTGCCTATGTCTAAATTACAATTGGTTTGACTTTGAAACTTGATTAAGGAAAAAATATTCAATAAAAAACTATGAGACCAAATTAAAGTGCTAGATATCATAATTACAAATCTAAATTTGAAAACATTAGAATTTTATCCTTCATACAAAAAAAAATATGTTGTATACGGTGAGCGTCACTTTTTTAAAACGTTGTTTTTTGAAAAAACCAGTTTTCATGGGAGATGGAAAAAAAAGTGCAATCTGATTCCAAAAAATTTGAAAAAAATATTTATAGAATCTACAGACAAAATATGATGAGACTCTAGTTTGCATCATCTTCAAATTCCTCATTTTCTAGCCGCTATAGGTGCCCGAATATGAAGATTTAGTTAAAAATAATAATTTCAGCGTCCAGTTTGGCCAAAAATTGTAAATCACTATTGTGGGATCACCCCATTGCGTTTCCCATTCAGAATTATATTGTGCAGTTTTTTTTCAATCAACTGAAATTTAAACACAACAATGGAATGTGTGATTTGGAAGACATTCATACTCTTTTGTAACATTCCATGTTGCAAAATCGTGGGTGTTAAGAAGCAAGCAACCCACCATGAGACAACCCTTTACATTTAAACAAGGAGATTCAAATAATTGAAATGGGACAGTGTGTTTTCCAACACTGTAAACCATGTATAACAACACTGTGCCTTGCAAGTATCATAACATAATACTTGCAAGGCACGGTGTTGTTATACATGGTTTGCAGTGTTGGAAAACACACTGTCCCATTTCAGTTTTTCGATTTAATTACATTCTTGGCACCTCGTTTTTCTATTTGAAAATAATGGTTTTCAATGACATGTTTTGGGCTTTTTGTCCATCAACGCCGAACAATTATTTTAAAAACAAGATGACTATTATGATGCATGTGACACACATTTTTGTAGGGAGAATAGCCTGCTCCCAATTGCGGAAGGTGATCTCCTTGCGACATGGCTTACACATGATAATGTATTGCCCTTCTTCAGGGATAAGACATATCTTCTTATCATTGCTAGTTGATTTGTGGATTCGATTGTTTAAGAATTTTTGCATCAACGTTGCAGATGAGACTCTGTGATCCAACATCATGATGAGTGATGTTGTCTTCTTCATCCTTATGTTGGATCATGGAGTGTGATCCCAAATGTTGATGCAAGAATTCTTACACAATCGAATCCACAAATTAACTAGCAATCATCAATACGGATTGTGGAAAATTGATATCATTTATGTCTGATTATGTTAACATTTCAAACACATGTTTTTTTAGGGATAATAACTTGATTTTACTATATTTCGTAGGGAGATTAGCTTCTGCGTTGCAATTGGATGTCGCTATTATCCCTAGAAGAATGCATGTCAGAGGCATCATAACATGCAAAAAACCTATGATGGGATAGCGTAATGTGGAAAATAATTGGTGGCTGGAAAACATCGTGTGTTGTGAGTTATTTCATTCTACACGTTGAAATGTGAAGGTTTGAGAGCACAAGGTGGACTTGTAGGTGCGAGATATATAAAAGCATCCAAATTCAACTAAGGGGTGATTAACTAATTGGGTTGTTACTTGTGGAGGGTTTGTAAATGGTATTTGGTTTGCAGGTATAATAACACCCAGTGTTTTCCAACCTGCAATTACACATTGTTGGCCTTGGCATTTTATGTAAACGTCGACCTTTGCATACCCCATACAAGTGTTAGATAAAAGACATTTCAACATTTCATGACAACTGGGCATCTTTCGAGCTACTTTGCAATATTTGTAAAACAAGCTCTTCTCTCCAGCACACATCACCACCTCTTCCACAATCTCATCCACTCAGCTCCGTGTTGTTGGAAGGTGTCATCCATGTATGATGGAGAGAAGTGCATGCTTTTGAAATTAGAAAGGTATGCTTGAATGTTTCCCATTTGTCATGAAATTTTGTCGTGGTGGGGGGGGAGGAGGAGGGGGGACAACCCTGTGTGTTTTCCATCCTACAACTTTTTTTGTGCATCTTGTGTTCGAGATGTATAACGGTATTGAAATGGAATGTTTGGTGCAAGTAAGCGTTGTTATAAAATATGAAGGTGAACTTTAATACACTATGTTCTTACAGTGTGCATAACAAAAAGTGTTGTCTTTCAAGAAGAATTGAGAAGTGAGGGACAACCCTTTGGGTTTTCCATCTTGCAATTTTTTTTAATTTTTTTTGCGTTTGAATTTTGCTGCAAGCAAGGGCAGTTATAAAATATGAAGGTGACCTTCAATACATTCTCTTCTTATGGTTTGCATAACACTAGCTGTTTTCATTGAATAAGATTTGAAAAGTGTGGGACAACCCAGTGTGTTTTCCATCCTGCAAATTTTTTGTCAATCTTCTCTTCCAAACGTATTACGATATTCAAATGGAGACCTTTTCCATCGCGGGTTCCTTTTGTAAACCTTATTCACTTATTTTGATTTTCACAATGCTTTTTGGTCTCTGTAAACCTTATTTAATTATTTCACTCATATTTCCACAATGGGTTTTCATCTATTTCATTCGACAACCGCAAATTTTCAAAACCAGCAGATGAGAGGAAACATAATTAAAAAATCCTCAACAGAAAATCACAAAATGAAAACCCCGTAATGAATGGTCGTTCGTTTCTTCAGTGTTCATGGAAGAATGGAAAAATGGCACATACACAGAGCGAATATACATACCTGAAGGAGCTTTGCATGCCTGCAACTCTTGCCCTTGCTATCTACCAAAACGTCGTTGTCCAAAAATGGAGAAAATGGGACCTTGTCTGGTCTTTTTGATATTTGCTAATAATGGTTTTGAATGCCACGTTTTTGGCTTTTTGTCCATCCACGTTGAACAATTATTTAGAAAACCCACCGGCACTAACATGATTTCCCGGCGACGGGACAACAAACGACACACGGGATGAGACGTCTGGCCCTCAAGTCTTTCCTTCCCGTCCGACAACCTTTTCCCTCACCGGTACCACCTCTTCCATCGTGACTCTTTTCTCCATGCGGTATGGGGGGCATATCCTATGTTATATACATATGTGAATTTTGTCCAGGAGTTAAGGAGGGAGCAAGCTAACTCCTAGACAAAATTCACATATGTATATAACATAGGATATGCTAGTTTCAGGCGTAAATTCACATATGTATATAACAAAGGATATGCTACTTTCAAACTCCTAGACAAAATTCACCTATGCACATTGAAAAACGCATGAAAAACATACATAAGAACATACATATCATGACGATACGTCGTAGTGTGGGGCCCGCCAGACGCCTAAAATAGTGGGTTTTACAATAATCTAAGTTTTAGGAGATAGTGTGTTTCCGAAAACAACAGTGTATAAAACGACGGCAAAAATGGGATGTGATGTGGGCTTTTTGCTATTTCCCAATTATGATTTTGAATGCCACGTTTTCCCCTTTTCTATCCATTCTGAAAAACAATGCGAACAATGGCAACATTCTGGGTTTTACATGATTTTTGAAATATAGCATTTCATTGCAGAACCCATAGATTCTACTTTCTACAAACATTATTATTTAATTTCACTCACATTTCTACAATGGGTTGTCACTTATTTCATTAGGAAATGGCAAAATTCGGAAACCAGCATACGGGCAGGAAACAAAACAAAAATTTCAAAACCCTTGACACAAAAAATCATTATTAGACTTGCGTTTCAACTAACTCCTAGATAAAATTCACCTATGCACATTGAAAAAAGAATGAAAAACATACATAAGAACATACGTGAATACATACATAACATAACAAGACATCGTAGTGCGGGGCTTGACAGACGCTTGAAACCGGCATATCCTATGTTATATACATATGTGAATTTTGTCCAGGAGTTAGCTTGCTCCCATTATATATAACCTAAATGATCCTAAAGATTTTAAATAACCATAATTATTTAAGCTTTTGAGAAGCGACGGACAATCCTCTGGGTTTTCCATACTGCAACTTTTTTCTTTTTGTGCAACTTTTGTTGCAAGCAAGGGCAATTATAAAATATGAAAGTGACCTTGATTACATTATTTTCTTATGGTGTGCATAACACTAAGTGTTGTCATTGAACAAGATTTGAAAAGTGTGGGACAACCCAGTGTGTTTTCCATCATGCAAAATTTTTTGTGCATCTTCTCTTCGAAACATATTACAATATTCAAATGGAATGTTTGGTGCATGTGATGGGTTGTTATAAAATATGAATGTGAACTTCAATACAATGTTTTGTTACAGTCTGCATAGCAAAAAGTGTTGTCTTTGAAGAAGAATAGAGAAGCGAGGGAAAACTATGTTAACCTAATTGAGGCGGGGGGAGTAACCAAGAGGGTTGTTTCTTGTAAAGGGTTTTAGAACAGTTTGTAGGTTGCATGGTTTATAACACCCTATGTTTTCCAACCTGAAAATTCGGATAACAGTTTGAGTGTCTTGGAAATATTTTCTTATTTACACTGTATGAATGTAAAAATGGCACCTTCAAAAATTACAACTGTTAGTTATGGTATAAATTGCAATTCAGTATCTCCACGTGATTGACAATAATAATTGGACAAAATAATTGCATGTTGTAAAACACAATGGGTTACTTGTATAGCATTTTACAATAGTGTGGGTTGTGTGTTTCAAATTCTTGTTTTCATTGAAACAATATATGCTTGATTACTGCAAAATGGTGCAATAAATTTTGGAACTTTAATTGTCCATAACACTTGCAACAATTTTACATTTTATAGGAAACCAAGGATGCGTGCAGTAAAACAAAAATTGGTTCATGCAGTGAAGAATGTCATTGACATGGACAACACACCTGAAAGGTTGTCTAGTAGCTCATCTTCTTCGAGGCGGTCGCATTCACGAAACGTGCAGGTAAGATCTGGTAATTACAAGATGCAATCAAATTATAATTTTAATCTCTCATAAGTGGTTATGAGGTTGATTGGAAAGTGGGAATGTTTTATTCAGGAGGCAACAATCGTGGTATGGAGGAAGTCCCCTCGGTTTATGAAAACGGTCAACCGTAAGGCAGCGACGTGTTTGGTAATTGATTGTGAACTTGCAATTGCCCTTCCCTTCATATGCGTCAATCATAATGCTTTTTAATTTCAGTTCGAAAATATCATGTCTGTTACAAATATTCTGATTTTGGCATATATCGTTCTTTTGATTCAAGAAAATAATCATGGAGATGATCTCACTCTTGCCATAGTCCATGAACGAAAGGAAAAGCATGCAGAGGGAGACCCTAAGGATGGAGAGGGATCCAATGAAGCACGGGGTGATGTGGTGGACAGGAAGGTAGATATAATAACTGAATTATTGCATCATTTGGTTGTGTGTATATGTTGTGCATTCAATTTGTTTGAATATCAAATATATTAAGTGATTTTCTTTTCCAAATTTGTTGTGCAGGTTGTTGCTGAATAGAGAAGAGAAACGGTGAATGGTAGATATATATATTATTGTATTGTAGAAGAATGTACGAGAAAGTATTATGATTGGAGAGTGTTCAACATGCACAGGTTTTAGCATCACCATCTTCCTATTCTTGAGGCACCAAAGCGTGGTCGAGCTATGTTGGAGGGGGAACCAAAACAACTCGCTCCTCCCCCTGATAAATTGAAAGAGTACCTTCTAAAGAAGGTGGAAAATACAGAGTACCAAATGAATATACGATAGCAGCTACAACAAAAGCGTGTTATTACACGTGTTTGTCAAAAGTATGGGAAACAAAAATTCCTTAAATTTCCCCAAGAAGGAAAGGACGAGGTGAAGAAGCAAATGGAGTTATACAACAATGAGGAGATGAAGGAGTAGAGAAGGCAAATAATATTACAATTGTAGGAGAGAAAGAGACAAGAAGGAATGGTAATGTCGAACTGAATTGTTAAATGTGAATTTTCCTTGCTTCAAATTTTATGTTCGGATGCATACAAGGTTCACTTAACGTTAACTTACATGACATGACAGGGTGATGGTCGAGAAGCGATTTCTTCCCCCTAGAAGAGTAGGGTTCATTCGCTAGAGGAAGGTGTGCCCATGAAAGGCGAAGATGATGTTGTTCCTCCCACCCCTGCGTCTAACATTCAAAGTAAGCATCCTACACAGTTGAAAGTTTCAAGGCACCCTCTGAAGAAGAAATGAAAAAAAACAGCGATCTCAAAATCTTCTATTTACTCTAAAGTTTGTTTTGATTATTTGAATGAATTGGTTGCATGCATTTGAGTTTGGTGCAATGTTTCAATTCCTCCCAACAAACTGTTTCCCTCGAGTAGGTTTTTGTGATTTTCGGTGGTGAACAATTGCCCATGGAAGCACAAGATGATGTTGTTCCTCTTGACTCGTCGTCTAAAAATGTTGAGAAGAAGAAGAAGAAAAAGAAGGAGCATATGTCATCAAACATGTCAAGGTGTCTTGACATGGAGGAACTAGAAGAAACGATGAATTGCAATTCTTTTATTTAATGTTTGTTTTGATTATTTCAATGAATTGGTTGCATGTAGCTTAATTTGAAATGACCTTTTAATTCCTGCTATTACAGGGCAAGGATAAACAATGAAGTGTTAGCCTTGACCTAATTGGTTATGTCATTGCAATTGAAATGAGAGAGGCTAATATAAATGGACATGCAGATGGGGAGGGCACTGGCCATGAAGTGGGACAGGGTAGCACAGATGGTCATCAGGATGGGGAGAACACAGGCTTGAATGTGGAACTGGGTAACAAAGATGCACATGGCGAGGGGGAGAGCAGTGGCTTGCAAGTGGGAGAGGGTTATAAGGATGGACCCGGGGAGGAGGAGAGCACTGGCCTGTAAGGGGGAGATGGCAATAAAGATGGAAATGGGGATGGGGAGAGGTGCGACGTGCCATCTATATCGGTATGAGACCCAACACACTTCCATTCTCTGTTCTTATTTCTTTAGGAATATTTTAATGTGCCTTCAATTATGCTTCATGTCAATGAAATTTCCATTGCAGGCAAATCCGATGGATGAATAGATGATAGAGTTCAATGGAATAAATTTTAAGGTTGGTGATCACATCGACCTTTGGAGGCCGCATAAACGGGTTGCGAAAGGCATTCTACATGTTGTTGCCAGAAATGCTCACACCCACTGCTTGAGGCACCCAAAAAATTGTGTGAGAGTCAACATTGTTGAGGCCATTGATGGTCAATGCTACGTGCCTTTTCCCATGCCTGGCTCAGAGACCATCAGAGAGTGCATGGGTGGCTTTGTCATATGGCAGCTCGCCGAGATGAAGCATTCTATTCCAGAGGTACACATAAATGATATGTTGCTATATATATATCATACTGTGTATATTGTTTCCATGCATACGTTAATTCTAATTAATTTTTTTCTATAGGGTGAAGGTGTTCAACCTGACACGGACAAAGCATAGACTACAAAGAAATCTGTTGTTTCACGTTCATCATTTGCGAGGGTTTTTGGATCTAGAATCACCCCTCCCGAAATACATAAGGACCCTAAGAAACATGCCATATTTTACACAAACCTAAACTCGATTGCAAGGAATAGGCAGCGTAGGAATTGATGAGATAGGCTCCGAACACTGATTCTGCTCTGTGGGTTTCATTATTTGAATATTGAACAATTGTGGTGTAGAGATACACCATTTGCATATGTTTCAACACTATGGTGTTATACATTTGATATGAGACTTTTCATGTGCTTCTTTAATTATTTTATTATTGTATAATTATGCTGAACATACATATTAATTTCATGTCATTGGAACACATAATTGTTATCCATTTCATATCAGACTTTAAGAAAAACAGTCTTGTTCACTATCTGTTCATATGTTTCAAACACAAATTTTACATGACTCTTGTGTTGTCCCCTCTGCCATGTGTTTCCATTAATGTCAAAGCAATACGACAATAAGATGTTCTTGATTGGTAAACAAGTCAGTATTATTGGTTTGGTAATTTAGTTGATGGTCTCTTCATTTCAGTTCTTTGACAATCACTTGACTTGGCATACAAGTGTTTTTCAACTCTAGTACACTGCATATTGTTTCATGTTCAGTCATCTTGCATATTGTGATAAGGACCTAAAATTGTGACTATATGTAAATATAATTATATGAGTTGAAACAATTATGAAGATAGTTTTGGTCCTCATGTTCATTTATTTATCATATGTCATTCAGTTTTAAAGTTGTCGTAAGATTATGTTATCTTGTAAATATTTCAGCTTTTGGGTTTCTATAATGTTCTCAATCTCTGTGATCTGGTTATGGTCTTTATGTTCATTCATGTTGAAAATCATCAAACATGCTTGATAACTAAATTGCTCTAGAGCTTGCACTTTACATTTGGTTATTAATGCTAAAGTGGTTGGTATGGGAACAATTGATGTCACCATTTATCAAGAAATTTGAGAAATTATTTTAAAAAATAATCCATGAGGTATGGGATTTGAAACCCATCAAGTGTCGGTAATCTAGTTTTGGATTGTGATAATCCATACAAGTGGATAGAATGATATAATAATTTTTGAAATGCACCATTTTTAATGCATATTATATATATGAGTACCTAAAAAATATGTTGGGTCTCAATCCCAGAAACATAAAAATAAGGACTATCCATGAGTCACTCACAAGATCAAATCAACTTCTGAATGAACAAGTGAAATGCCTCAAGAAAAGAATGATGAAAATCAGACTAATGTCAACAATTGCAAAGGTGATTACAATAGGCCCATCAAAATGTCTCAATCAAGTAATGCACCCTTGATTCTCATTATGTACCTTCAACCATATGGTAATGACAAAAATGTGATTGGTAAAGTATTCATTTTAATGGTGTACCCTTACCCAAATGCCAATGACAAAGCAAAGCATATATTGGTGGATTAGAAAACCCTATTCATCCTTCTAGAAAACCTTTAAACTAAGGTTTTAAGTCTCAATATTCTAAAACACCACTCTCTATGAGTTGTTTATCCTCTACAAACTTAGTTGTTCAAACCTCTTCTCCATTTAAGGAGGGTAATTTACTTCTAAAAAAATACTTATCTTGGAGTATTTTCTCCATATAACCTGAATTGGTTCCTGTATAATAGTTCGTATACATAACTGTTGCAGGATGGAAAACACACTGGGTTGTCCCAGACTTTGCAAATCTTGTTCAAAGACGACAGTTAGTGTTATGCACACAGTA
Source organism: Sequoiadendron giganteum (assembly GCA_007115665.2). Lineage (NCBI taxonomy): Eukaryota > Viridiplantae > Streptophyta > Pinopsida > Cupressales > Cupressaceae > Sequoiadendron > Sequoiadendron giganteum. The sequence continues at coordinate 601,135,088 of CM021106.1, read as the reverse complement.
AGAAGACAATGTATTGAAGTTGAGCTTCCTAATTTTTAACAACCCTTACTTTCAACAAAACACTCTTCTTCGATATCTGCCCAACACATTATTCACATAACAGTTGCATCATGGAAAACACAGTGGGCTGTGGCTCACTTATTATTTTATGCAGGCTGTGAGAAATGAATGTTTTGAAGTTCACGTTGTATTTTTTTAACAACACTTACTTTGACCAAAACACTCTTTTTCAATATCTTCTCATATGTTTCCATTAGAAAATTTACATAACAGTAGCATCATGGAAAACACAATGGGTTGTGGCTCACTTCTTATTTTTTCCGGACTGTAACAAAACAATGTTTTCAACTTCACTTTCTTGTTTTATGACACCCCTTACTTTAAGAAAAACAGTCTTGTTCACTATCTGTTCATATGTTTCCAACACAAATTTTACTTAACTGTTGTAGTATGGAAAACACACTGGGTTGTCCCAGACTTCACAAATCTTGTTTGAAGACAGCGGCTAGTGTTATGCACACAGTAAGAAGACAATGTATTGAATTTGAGATTCATAATTTTTAACAACCCTTACTTTCAACAGAACACTCTTCTTCGATATCTGCCCAACACATTATTCACATTACAATTGCATCATGGAAAACACAGTGGGTTGTGGCTCACTTATTATCTTATGTAGGCTGTGAGAAATGAATGTTTTGAAGTTCACGTTGTAGTTTTTTAACAATACTTTGAGCAAAACACTCTTTTTCAATATCTGCTCGTATGTTTCCAACAAAAAATTTACATAACAGTAGCATCATGGAAAACACAGTGGGTTGTGGATCACTTCTTATTTTTTGCGAACTATAACAAAACAATGTTTTCAACTTCACTTTCTTGTTTTATGACACCCCTTTCTTTAAGAAAAATAGTCTTGTTCACTATTTGTTCATATGTTTCCAACACAAATTTTACTTAACTATTGCAATATGGAAAACACATTGGGTTGTCCCAGACTTTGCAAATCTTGTTCAAAGACAACAACTAGTGTTATGCACATAGTAAGAAGACAATGTATTGAAGTTGAGCTTCATAATTTTTAACTACCCTTGCTTGTAGGAAACGTTTGATGACATTACAGGGGTCAAACAACTCAACTCGCTATGCTATTGCAAAAAAGAATATAGTGTCAAAAAACAGAAATAAATCATGCAACAAACTTACACAACTCATATTTTTATCCTCAAAATCTCCAATGTTCAGAAAATAATTGTTTCATGGTAGTGGTAATGACCTTTTTACTTTGGCTTAGTACTTTATGAAGATATATTGATGTGTCAACTTAATATACACCAATAATCTTTTTGAATAATTTATATGCAAATGAATATAACTATTTACTGAATTATGAAAATAACACTTTTATTATGAAATTGTTACTCTTCTTACAAAATAGAAACTTTGCTGCAAGTTGAAAAGCACTGGGAAGGTTACAACTTAATCAATTAAATATGATAATCCACCTTGAAATTTGTTGTTGGTCTTACAAGAAATTTAAATACTGATATTAAACTAGGACAACAGCAGCTACTGTTATGCACACAGTAAGAAGACAATGTATTGAAGTTGAGCTTCATAATTTTTAACTACCCTTGCTTGCAGGAAATGTTTGATGACATTGCAGGGGTCAAACAACTCAACTCGCTATGCTATTGCAAACAAGTCAGATGACTAAACTGGAAAACTCCACCTTTCAGCCAAGAACAAATGATTGACAGAAACCAATCCCTGACTTAAACATCTCCTAAACATCTCCATATGTGAACTTTCAAAATAGACTATCCTTAACCGACCTAATTAGGTTTCCTTTAATCATTCAATTTGTCAGAAAACAACAAAAGACTCTCTCACACTCTTAACTTAGTTCCATGGCATGTAAAATACTCTATTTGAATGAATCTTCAATGTCTTTTTAGCCTTTCAAGGAAGGAAATTCCAAGCACTCCACATATTGTTCAATCAACGCCTTTTGAGAATTTTGTCCTGAAAGGACAATCAATTAATGATCTCCAAATACTCATAAATTCACCAATCCCTATCTTGGAATGGAGTCACCTATACCCAAAAACCTCTGCAAAACAAAATTACACAACAAGGACTGATATTCCACAAACAAAACTCATCAAGTCATGAATGTACAGAGACATTTACAGATTTTGAAATTCCATTTCAGCATTTCCTTTCAATATCCTTATACATTTCCAAGAGAAGATGCACAAGAAAAGTTGTAGAGTGGAAAGCACGGGCTATAACAAAATAGTGTATTCAAGTTCACAATCAAATTTTATAAGAACAATGCGCATCAGACAATGAAATGTAAAACCATTTTGAGTCAATATTATACAATCTGGAGAAAATTACAATGCACATGGAATACTGGTAACACTGAGGACTATGTCAACCATTTACAAACAGGTATAATCTCTATGTTCTTAGCATCTTGAAGCATTTGTCACACTCTGATTGTCAAGGTGGAATTGACAACATACAATTTTAGCACCCCGTAATTCTCATGTAGCAGCCTAAAGGAGGGCCTGACACGGTGGATCTCAAACCTGACAATGTGGTTGAATTTGAACACGACCAACAACCATTCCTCCATAGGACCTTTGTGATTACTAATTAGAGATCCCCCCTTGAGGAATCTCATAAACCTCATGCTCAGTTGATCCGTAAGATTGTGCCTGTGTATGATAACTGTTGGTCTAATGCACACCTTCCATATGCATCCAGCTAGGAAAAGGTCTCGAATTTCTCGATAAACAAACATTGGCCAATCACATAAATTGACAATCTCTATTTGTAGATTGTAATAGTGAACATCCATGCCCATATGTTCCCATACACCAAAGACGTTGAAGAAGTGAGCATAATTATCATATTGCAAATCTGTGCGATTTGGCCCTTTTCTATTAATTCCCCTTAACATCTTTTCCCGCAACTTGTACGGGAGGCCGAGTTCCTCAATTCGAGCAAGAATATTGCATGAAAGATATAGGTGGTATTTGGTCAACCAACTAGCCACCCATGCTCGAGAACTGTGGGACATCTTCTATATAACTACAGCTGCAGGTTGTAAAATTCTTGAAATGAAAGAAAAAACAACTTTTTTAGAAGGTAGACCTGCATTCTCTAATTAGAAAGACATTGTCAATGCAATGAAACAGTAAAAAAATAAGTGAGCAAAGTGGAAGATATAGATAATGTATGCACTAAAGAGATTGTACCTCTTGTTTTGAACTGAACAAGGCAGCACGTGTAGTATCTCCAATGGGCATATGGCAACACACAATTCAAATAGTGGGAAGAACAATGCCTAAAAGGAAAGAGAACAAAAATTTCAGCACATACAACAACATTCTCTAATTATAAACACATGAAACAACTGCTAAAAAAATTGAAAGCGAAAGAAAACTTTTCATAACTAAGTAACTATGTATGGACAGTGTCTTTTCAGACATGGAAAATAATTTGAGCATTCTATTTGTTGCAATCACATGAGTTGAACTAATTAATTGTTGAAAATATATTTTTGTTACGAACACAAGATGCACATCACAATTACAGGATGGAAAACATAGTGGGTTCTGCCTAACATTTTTACTTGATGCAGACTGTAACAAAACAAGGTCTCGAAGTTCACCTTCTTGTTTTGTGGCAACCCTTTCTTTCACAAAACATTCCATTTTAATATATTTTCATATGTTCCAAACACAAAATGCACATAACAGTTGCACGATGGAAAACACACTGAAATTTGTCAACTTAACTATATGAAACTCTTAAGAACCCCTGCAAATAATCACAGTTGCAAGATGGAAAACATAGTGGGTTGTTCTTGACATTTTTTTCTTCTTCTATAGACTATAACAAAACAAGCTCTCAAAGTTCACCTTCTTGTTTTGTGGCAACCCTTTCTTTCACAAAACATTCCATTGTAATATGTCTTCATATGTTCCAAACACAAAATGCACATAATAGTTGCACGATGGAAAACACACTCAAATTTGTCAACTGAACTATCTGAAACTCTTAACAAACCTTGCAAATAATCATCATTGTAGAGACCCATTTTAGTCCCCCTCAACATACTTGAAACCCACATACGACTCTTTTGGAACAACTTGCACAAAAACAAGAAATAACGCTGTCAACCAGGCCAATTACACCAGATTTCAGCAAACACACCACTCAAATCATACAACCAACCTAGGAAACCAATGGGGCTGGTCTCACCAGCCCTCAAAACCACCAAATCCACACTTGGTTTGCAAAGACTATCTATCCCAAACGCCTATTCATGAAACCCTTGTTTAAAGCAATTGGCATGAGGGTAACTTGGAAAACTATATTCGACTCTTTTTGAAACCTTGAAACCAACTCAAATACCTTTATTCAGGCCTGTACATGCTTAAAATAACAAGGGACATCACTTCCCTCACCTTTTTGATGAAACCCTAACCTTAAACCTCGCTTGTCATGCTCTTTTCCACTCACAGTCTACAGGGGCAACAACTCAAACCACCTAATTCCTTTCTCCCTTCAGAAAACCATCTTCCTAGCAACAAAACCTAACCTATCAGAATAATTCCCCGAGTGACGGAGATCACATCGCTGATTACATCCATTGCATCACACATCTTTCATAAGGCAACTTTTAGGTGAAATATGGTGGGTTTAGTAAGTGAATGTCTATCAAACTTGGGGGCAGCAAAGTTTAAGATAAGATTAAGTTTTTGCAGGCTTAATTAGTCGTGCTTGAAGAATGTTTTAGGCTTAATTATTCTGTTTATAAAATAGGCCTATTTTGGGGTCCACGACAGTGAAGAGGAGCTTGTTTAAAGTGTTTGTTCCATAAGGTATTTGTTGTTCCAGAAACCCATTTGTGCCAATGTTTACATATCACAAATTGAGATGCTATTTTTTTGAAAAGAATGCTTGAAAACATGACTCTACCGCTCGAAATACACTCAATTAGCCCAAATTTACAAAGGACCAGGTCTTAAATCATCATCAAAACACCTAACAACTTGAAACAGTCCTTTGACAACTCTCATAACTTAGGAATCATCTACTTTTATGAATACAAAGGCTCAAGCCAACGCTGATCTACTAAACCCTTACTTTATGCACAAAAAAAGCTCTATCAAATGAGGCTTTAATCAAATATTGTATTCCAAACCTTCCCATGCTCTACCACCATATGAAACATGTTTACAAATTTTCTTCCCATGCTTTAGGAACAAACTTTTAGCCCCTTTGAATGCACTTTCCTCAATTACCAACTTGTACGCATCCTTTTTCATTGGAAATCTTTTGTATTTTCTAAAGATTAGCAACCAAATATTGAATGGTTTGCTTCCCTGCATGATTCAACAAATACACTTCTTAAATTACATAATGCCATACCAAAAATTGGACTTATGTAAGCAAAGTTATTAAATACGAACCATACCTTCCATTGGGTTTACGCCTGCGAAAGATAGTCATCGACGAGGACTCCTTTATCGAGATTGGAATGCTGAAGTGAACAAAAAAAGCTATAAAAGAAATCATAAATTTTATGATGTGGTACAAGAACATACTGGAAAAAAGGAATCTGCAATACCATTTCCTATTACAATAAAAAATTTGAAATGGGTTTTCTCATACTCACCCGTATTAGATGTTGTATCCCCTGCCACATCCATAGCAGTTGCACCCGAAGTCTCACATTGCATATTGACATTCAAATTCAAACTATTGTTCATGGACAATGGAAACGAGTCATCCAAAGGGGTTCGGTGATCTAACTGTTGTGCGGAATGCTTCATACGCTGGGTTAGACGTCAACGACAATCCTTGGTTGCACTAAACCATGGATGCATGCAAACGGTGGTTGTTGCAGCTTGATCAGGATCCAAAATGAATTCAAACGGAAATGCATTTGATTGTTGTAGGTCCTCTACAAACCTGTCCACTCATTTTGCATATGACTGCACCAGTTGTAGAGATTGTGGCGATGTATGCATCACTTTCTTCAAGAGTTCATTAGTGTCATTCCAAAGATACATTGTCACCACATGTTCTTCATATACATGAGTCATAGAAGGAGCTTGCACAAGGGTCAGAACATTAGGATTGATTTCTTCTATGACCCCCTCTGACAATGTCTCGTTCAAATCTATGTCTGTATCAATTGGTTGACCTCCCCCGTCTAAATGAGGACACAGAAGAAATTTGTATTAGGCTGTAGAAAGTGAAAAACACAGTTGACTCCAATAAAGTAATGCAATTCGAATTGAAATTCACTTACCGTGGACCACCCCTTCAATGACAGATGATCTTTTAATCAAGTGAGCAACCTTGACGACATGTTTGCAAGTGTTCCTCTGCAAACTCCAAGGGTAGTCACAAACAAAAAGGTGCTCCCCAAATTTTTGAACAAGGTAGTGCATTGACCTACTTTGACTTTTCATGTAGTACCGTCCAGGATCTGTTTCATCGAGAATACAGTCATCGTCTAGAATTTCCTTGGCCTGCTCCACACTAGATCACATATTTAAATAATTTTTGTTCGTCAAAAAACCATAATGCTGCAACTTTTCCTTTTGCCTATAGAATGGTTCCATTTTATACACAAGTGTGTAATACAAAAAGTCCATTCACCTATTGCATTTTTTTGAACAATTGCACAAGTACCGTGTTTTTAGTACACAATGGTACGACTCAATGGCTACATTCGTATCTTGGTTGGCATGTGGGAATAGTCTGCATTTTTTTGCCCACATGGCTACGAAAAAAAACATCCAATAGTCTAGTAAGCCACAACATATTAGATGTGACATCAAAGAATTTGAATGGTGCGAATCATGCGAGGTGACAAAAATTGTCAACTCACCAATTCAACCTTCTCCTTCGCACCAAGTCTTCTTGAAGTACTCTAAGAATCGAGGCTGATCATTGAACTCCTGAAAGAAAGAGTTCAATAGCTGAGTGACGCAATCTTCGGTGTCAACGATTGCCATCATGATCGTGCCAAGACTGCGAAAGACGTCCATTGCCCTTTCCTTGGCTACATACTTATATACATTCTTTAGCTAGGCTCTTTTGACATGCCAAATGCATAGAAGCACACGACATTGAAAGACAACCCTAATAGACAATATAAACGATATTGTTTACCGCTCGACTACATGAGAAAGTGGCATTGAAAATGAATAGAAAATGAGAAAGGTACACAAATGAAGAAAGGGATGCACATACTGTATGGCTTGGATCTCTGTAGTCGCATCATCGGTGAAAAATGAATTGATTCTCTAGTTGGGCCTGGCTCTTCTTCCACGTTTGAGCAATACGCGTAGCCACACAAAGATGTCCTCAATCTTGTTTTGTGAGGAGACTAC
>CM021106.1:601088075-601127561 GCA_007115665.2 Sequoiadendron giganteum | reverse complement strand
TCAAAGTCCTGTCCACTCCATAGTAGGATACTTGTCTAATCAACTTTGTGTTTTTGTGCGTGAGTAGAACGCACCTTTCGCCAGGCATTCATAACATCCTTTCTTGTAAAGAATTGATATCTCTTGGACATCATGCCACATAACAGAGGATCGCTGATGCATCTATCCATTATTGCATTGACATTGACGTCCACAAGCAAAAGGATTTCAATATAGCTTTTGCACTCCTTGGATAGATTAGCGGCAAACATAGAACACTTCTCTCGACTTGTGTCATGAATGCCATGGAAAAACTCACCGTTTTTATCTACGTGGAACATTTCTTTGTAGATAATATAGGCAACATCGGGTTTTCCTTCCATAACCTTTATCATGAAGTGGTATTGACAACCTCGCATTTGTATAAACGTCTTATGTGGTTTCTTCTCTGGTGGAGGTTGGTTTCTATTGTCTTTAGGACCATATTGACACTAGTAGCTGCAAGAAAGGCATCATCTCATCATGTTCAACCAAGAGAGTAAAATATCATTCGGCCATAGAAATGAATGTCGATATATACAAACCTCTTATACAAAATTGTTTTTCTATAAGTTTTGTTGTAGACAGGACACGAGGTGGTAGGTTCTCTTATTTTCTTGTCCAAAAATTTGGTTTCTACACCTTCAACGGATGTTTCACTGTGAATGAAATGATCAAGTCTCGTAAGAGGAATTGTTGCAAAAAGGTCAGGGACCTTATCCTTGTTGACGAAAATAGTAGCCCATTCCAAATCGGAAGACAAAAAAAGAGATCCTCCATTTTGTATATCTTGCATCTGCAATTCATCTAGCTTCTTCCATTTCAAACCTCTCCCCATTCTAGGAAATCACAACATTGGACGAATACTTAAAATTAGTGTGGATTGTGTGAAGAAAAAGAAAAATATCATTCATTAAACATAGATAAAATGTGCTCAAGCATTGCTCTCACCCACATGAAACCAATAGGATGTTTTGGCTTCAACCGAGGAAAATTAAAGGTGATAGATTCAATCAAGCTATGCATAAAATATAACACAAACACATGCTGGAAATCAAACAGTCCAACAACCCAACATTGTGTTTTTCAAATCACAATTATTTTTTGCACTGTTCTTTCAATCATGCGAAATTCAAACACAACAATAGAATGTGTGGTTTGGAAGACATTCATACTGTCTTGTAACATTCCATGTTTCAAAACAGTAGGTGTTAAGAATCAAGCAACCTACCATGAGACAACCCTTGACATTTGAACATGGAGATTCAAATAACTGAAACCCAACATTGTGTTTCTCGAATCACAATAATTTTCTGCACTTTTCTTTCAATCATGTGAAATTCAAACACAACAATGGAATGTGTGATTTTAAATATATTCATACGCTTTTGTAACATTCCATGTTTCAAACCCGTACGTGTTAAGAAGAAAGCAACCCACCACGAGACAACCTTTCACATTTAAACATGGACATTCAAATAATTGAAACCCAACACTGTGTTTTCCAAATCACATTTCTTTTTTCCAACTGATTTTGTCAATCATGTGAAAGTTAAACACAACAATGGAATGTGTGATTTGGAATATATTCATACTATTTTGTAACATTCCATGTTGCAAAACTGTGGGTGTTAAGAAGCAAGCAACCAAACATGAGATGACCCTTTATAATTAAATAGGGAGATTGAAATAACTGAAACCCAACACTGTGTTTCCCATTCACAATGATTTTGTGCAGTTATTTTTTTCAATCAACTGAACTTTAAACACAACAATGGAATGTGTGATTTGGAAGACAGTCATACTATATTGTAACATTCCATATTGCAAAACCATGGGTTTTAAGAAGAAAGCAACTCACCATGAGATAACCCTCTACATTTAAACAAGGAGATTGAAATAACTGAAACCCAACACTGTGTTTCCCATTCACAATTATTTTGTGCAGTTTTTTTTTTCAATCAACTGAAATTTAAACACAACAATGGAATGAGTGATTTGGAAGACATTCATACTATTTTGTAACATTCCATGTTGCAGAACTGTGGGTGTTAAGAAGCAAGCAACCCACCATGGGACAACTATTTAAGAAACAAGCAACCAACCATGAGATAAGGAACGATAAACAACAAAGTAATTTCACAAGATTATTTCTTTTAGAATTCATAGATTCAACAAATAAAACATCAACACAATTCGACTTAGCAAATATCATATTGAAGAACGATCACAGAAGCACAAAGACATTTGCGATCAAGAAAATATTAACAAACTCAAAGATTCAATCTTATTTCCTTTTTTCTTAATACAAAATATGGGTTCAAAGGCTCCATAGTTGCGTAACAAAATTGTCTGAAAATAGGAAATGCCCTTTTCCCCTCTTTTCCTCTCTTTCTTTTCTCCCCTTTTTTTTTTCTTCAATAATTGTTCGTAATCCTCCTTAAAAATGACCAAGGTTGCAATAATTCATTAAGAAACAAACACTGTTTCCATTACACCCTAGGATTTCGGTCACTATTCATAATTACAAAATTTTCATTCATGTAAAGTAAAGATTTAGTTTATGTCAAAATAAACCATTTTTGTTGACAACTGCATAAATAAACCAAGTTCGCTAAACAAATAGAGGAGCCGGAGCCCTGAAAATCTCCACAAACATTTCATTAAGCAAATTATTAAATCCGGCTTGCTCTTCCTCTCTATCTAAGACATAGATCACCCTCCAATATTCAGCGTAGCTGGAATTTTCCTTCCATGCAAGCAAGCGTAGCTCAGAAACAATGTCGAGTTGTCCTCCTCGAGCCACATTAAATTAGGCTGAATGATTTGTACTGGCTCGATTTCCCATTCTGCAACTTCACCAGGAAGCACCATGTCGAAGAAACCTGGGATCAAAATTCTACCACCTTTGCAAAACCGTGGGTGTTAAGAAGCAAGCAACCGACCATAAGAAAACCCTTTACATTTCAAGTCGATGATTAAAATAACTGAAACCCAGCACTGTGTTTCCCATTCATAATTATTTTGTAAAGTTTTTTTTCAATGGTGCAAAATTTAAACAAAACAATGGAATGTGTGATTTGGAAGACATTCATATTGTTTTGTAACATTCCATGTTAAAAAACCGTGGGGGTCTTAAGAAGCAAGCAACCGAACATGAGACGACCCTTTACAATTAAACAAGGAGATTGAAATAACTGAAACCCAACACTGTGTTTCCCATTCACAATTATTTTGTGCAGTTATTTTTTTCAATCGACTGAAATTTAAACACAACAATGGAATGTGTGATTTGGAAGACAGTCATACTATATTGTAACATTCCATATTGCAAAACCAAGGGTTTTAAGAAGCAAACAACACACCATGAGACAACCCTCTACATTTAAACAATGAGACTCAAATAACTGAAACCCAACACTATGTTTCCCATTCACAATTATTTTGTGTAGTTTTTTTATTGAAACCCAACACTGTGTTTCCCATTCAGAATTATTTGGAGGCTTGCAAAAGAGAATAACAATTGAACTAATATAGTGGAGGATAAATACTTCAATGGGTAACTTGTTATTGATTTTCCAAATTTGGATAACTTATATTATGTCTTACTTATATGAATTAAAGTAAAAAATTATAGATAACTCATAAGAAAGAGACCAATTTGAAATGTAGGAAATGGGTTGAAGGCTAGATTTCAGTATGATTCTTGGTTGGGAAACACTCTCCGTAATTTTTTAATCCCTTGTTTAACTATTAAGAATGGTCTTTCTTCTTTATTTTAATACTGTGTGGCTAATTACTAGGAATATGGTACTTAATGTAGAAAGTTGATAAATTTATTTACTCCTCTCAATCATCTCAATCAAGAGGTTATTAGCTACCTTATAGAGAAGCTAAAGAGTTCTATATAGTCTAGTTTAATAGGAAAAAATAGACCATTTGGTTGGGTTCTTCCATATGGAAATATACTATTGCATCTACTTATCTCCTTTAACATGATATACATGTTGAGGTGTTTGAAAAGAAGAAGATTTTGAACAAGAATATATTACATAAATTCAATGACATCTAGCAGGTTGCTTGTTAGAGTAAATTATTGATTATTGATAATTTAAAAAATAGAGCCATTACAATCCCAAATAGGTGTGATCTTTGTGAGAATAATGTTGAGTCTATTTTTTACATTTTTCTAGAATATTTATTCACCTACTCTATCTAAATATCAAGTTCTCACCCTTAATGATGAATGGAGATTCTTTCGATATTTTAAACTACCTCAATTACCTTTCTCCCCCTCTTCGAATATCTTAAAAATTATTAAAAGCTATAAGAAAATTCACTCCATAAATGAGGAAACAATTGATCATCTCTACCATGGAGGTAGTGGAAAAACTATTTCTTTAGACAATATGAGTTGTTTTATGGAAAACATCGCATTAGTATGATGGAAAATTTTTTCCTAGTAAAATTACTTGTGGAATAATCATGGGAAGTGGGGTTGATTGCAATTATGTGATCTTGCGAAAATTATTGAATGACTTGATAATAATTGAAGTTTATCAAAATATTTATTTGGGTTATTCCTTTAGATTTATCACAATCTACAACTTGGAGCTCAATGATATCACCATTTTTCTCTTTATTTGTAAAGGATACTACCTATCAATCAATCTCCTTATTGATCCCTCTTTGGGAATCAACTTCTTTCATTTTTTCCAATGAGACTTAATAATTTCATAATTTTCTACTTGTTTATGGACTAGTACATTTGGAAGATTATCATGGGAGATGCTTATTATTGTCAATAATACAATACAAAAATTACTATTTGGCAATCCTTGCGAAGGGTGAGCTAAATCCATTTATATAATGCATAGATAGTTACGATCCATTAGTTCATAGAGATTTCATTGTACAATGGAAGAGTAAGAAGGTTATTGTGAGGGATTTGAAATTTTAAGACTCTAAATAGTTCAACATTGTAGTTGCTAGCATGTCTAAGAAAAGAGCCAAGACCCATCAAGTGAGAAAATGTCAAAGAAAAGAGAACATTGACACTTTCGTAAAAGGCTTTGAGAAGCTCATTAAATGATAATTAAGATATCTCAAGGAGGCTCTTCCTTAAAATGAATTCAACTTCTTTCTCATTAAATATTTTACCCTAAATGAGAAGTATAAATTATCTATCTTTTCTTAAATAACTTTCCCTTTGTAAACAATATAAGGCATAATTACCTAGTATGCTTTGCTTTGTACATTTCATTATATATAGAGAAATAAGTCATGAATGAGATTCTAGGTAAGAAAAAATGGTCCACTACACCAAGTTTTTATAATTTAATTTTATAATTGTGATAAATCCAATTCCTTACTTCTCAAATCCAACCATAAGGTGGTTGTTAATGAAAAGGTGCTCTTATTTTATAAGAATCAAGTCTCTTTTATGTGGGAAAAGATTCTCTAACCCCGAAAAAATGTGATCACTAAAATTTCTCCCTATAGTTCCCATATTTTTAAATCTTACAAGAGGTCTAGTCTTGGTGAGGAAACTACAAGTGATCCCACTAAATCTTCACTATTCCTAGTGTTATCTTCTTTAAACTTATTAGACCTATAGGTAGAGCTAGTATTAGTAGAAGTCCCACCCCCTCTAATCTTAGTGTTGAGGTGATCCATCTAATGTTTCCCCTATTGATATCATTTCCTCTCCCTTTAATACAAAAGGAAAGTACCTAGATATCATTGGTTCTTCAATTGAGTTTATTGATAACCCTAGATTTAAGAATATATAAACAACTACTAAAAAGAATAATAATTATATCAAGGAGACTATGGCCTAAAATGAAATCACTCGATGATGGTTTTAATCTTCAACATAGATTCCTGAAGTGGTTCAAGAATGAAGTTGAGAATGAAATTAAGGATGGAGAAAATTCATAAATAAGTGAATATGGATGTTACTAAAATTGAGATTAAAATGAGATTGTTTGATAAGGATTGTACAAATACAATGCTTGGATTAAAATTCTATTTATATTGTAATCATATTTCTATCTCATGCATCTCAAACACTCTTAGAATGTGAATTTGGATTCCTATAGTGTATACTTATAGAGGTATCTTCTATTTATATTCTAATGGTAACCTTGGCATTATTTTTCATATTACATTTGACTTTAGATTCATTTAAAGTATTTCCCCTTTTTTAAGTACTAGAAGAAGAAGTTGAGAATCTTGTCATAAAAATGGGTCCCACATGTGTTAGTGGCTCCAAAATAAAGAACTATATTTAGGGATTTAATCCATAAGATAGTTATGGGTCGAACATGTCTTTGCGGTTTTATTTTGTATCTAGGGTCTTATTGATTGAGCCCATATGACGTCCATGTGAATTTATTGATGTCCAAGGTGGGTATTGGATTTTTTCATGTACTAAGGCCTTGGTCTATTATTTTGGTGAAAAAAATAATGGCTTTTGTCTCTTTACTTATGTATTAGTATTATAAGATAGTAGTTTAATATCATTTTTTTGCAGTTTTTTTTTTCAATGGTGCGAAATTTAAACACAACAATGAAATGTGTGATTTTGAAGACATTCAAAAAACTGAAATACTCAACATTGTGTTTCCCAAATTTCAAATTAAAAGATCTTTTAAAACCCTCTACATTTAAACAAGGAGATTCAAATAATTGAAACCAAACACTGTGTTTCCCATTCATAATTATTTTGTACAATTTTTTAATTGAAACCCAACACTGCATTTCCCATTCAAAATTATTTTTTGTAGTTTTTTTTTCAATGGTGCGAAATTTAAATACAACAATGGAATGTGTGATTTTGAAGACATTCAAGCAACTGAAATACTCCACATTGTGTTTCCCAAATTTCAAATTAAAAGATCTTGTAAAACCCTTTATATTTAAACAAGGAGATTCAAATAAATGAAACCCAACACTGTGTTTCCCATTTAGATTATTTTGTATAGTTTTTTATTGAAACCCAACACTGCGTTTCCCATTCAGAATTATTTTTTGCAGGTTTTTTTTTCAATAGTGCGAAATTTAAACACAACAATGGAATGTGTGATTTTGAAGACATTCAAGCAACTGAAATACTTCCCATTGTGTTTCCCAAATTTTAAATTAAAAGAACTTGTAAAACCCTCTACATTTAATCAAGGAGATTCAAATAAATGAAACCCAACACTGTGTTTCCCATTTAGAATTATTTTGTACAGTTTTTTTATTGAAACCCAACACTGCGTTTCCCATTCAGAATTATTTTTTACAATTTTTTTTTTCAATGGTGCGAAATTTAAACATAACAATGAAATGTGTGATTTTGAAGACATTCAAGAAACTGGAATACTCCATATTGTGTTTCCCAAATTTCAAATTAAAACATCTTGTAAAACTCTCTACTTGCAACAAAATTACCCCTCACCTCAATTTGGTCTGTATTCTCCTCCAAATCCTCCACGTGCACTCCACACTTTAGCTTATTTGGTCGGTATTCTCCTTGAAGTCGTCCACGTGCACTTAGACCTTCAACTTTCCCTTTCAACGTGCAAACAAGAAACAAAACAAATAGTATTTTCGCCTTGCTTTCTCGAAACAGAAAAGGCCCACGTCATTCCCTTCCACTTTTCTTGTGCCAGACAAAAGAAACTTGCCGGCGAAGCTAACCCACCCGCTTTTTCGCCCAGTAATGGACGAGAAAACGCACTTGACGATGCCGTTAACTCCCGCTTGACCATCACTCAAACATTTCATCCCATCCGCCGGTTTCAGACATCTGAAGGGCCCCGCACTACGATGTCTCATCATGTTATGTATGTATCCATGTATGTTCTTATGTATGTTTTTCATATGTTTTTCGATGTACATAGGTGAATTTTGTCTAGTAGTTAGCCGTCCTCCGATTTTCTCCTTTAAAAATAGCCTAATTTAAATATTTACCTTGAAGGTGATAGGTGATGTCGTTCACTTCAATCATTGGCTTTCGTATAAACGCTTTCAATTTACTTGCCCGCACCCTGACAGTACTATAAGGAGGATTATCCGAATAGATGTTCACACCACCATTGGGCCCTCGTTGAAATAATTTAGAAATAACAAATAAAGTGATCCGTAATTAATTCCATTCCCTACATGCTCTACACACATAGGCTTAAATTTCCTCATAAAGTCCTCTTGTGATCTGGCGTGGATTTAAGCACACAAGGGCACAATAACTGCAAATTCAAATGTAAATTTATTAATTATCAATTTAGCTGCACTAGGTAAACCGCCGAATCCTTCAGTTATTTTATTTGAACAGATGAGAGTGTCGCCGACGTACGATTTTAATTAATGAAATTGGGTGAGCGCAGATACAGTACGTGAGTTGCCACCGGCAGGACAAATCATTGATCGAGTACATTTTACAGATTTTATGCTGTACATGAGCTCTCTCGTTTACTATAAAATCAAGTGCGTTGGAAACGTATAGGTTATAAAAAGCCATAGCCTGAATATCGCTTCGATCGTTAAGCCTCTAATTTTTATTTCACCACTTTTATGATCAGTTACTAGGAATGGCGATGGCAATGGCGATGCTACAACTAAGCCTCCGGACCCACTTACGAAACTTAAGTAGAATTGGCATTCCCTGTGCTAATCTTCTGCAGCGCCAGGCATTATTCTTGTTAACCCTATTGTCTGCACTATTTGACAACAACTACTTGCTTTCAGTTAACCAGATTGGGTTGATGACATGTAATGCAGATGAGCAGCGAGGCAATATTAGGGAGGCTGAAAGAGAAGGGTTTACTGAAATCACAAGCTTTCATTGCAGGAAAATGGGTTGATGCTGAGGATGGCACTACCTTACCAGTCAGTACTCCGACCCTTACTTTTACTGTTTGTTGCCGTTTTAATAGCACCCATGTTATTAAATTACGGTTTGTTACAATTTTAATAGCATCCATATAATCTAAATTGCTTTCTATCGCTGATTTAATAGCACCCATATCATCTAAATTATTGTTTGCTGCTGTTCAATAGCATCCATATAATCTAAATTCTGTTTATGGCTGTTTTAACACATTTGTATTATTTCAGTTACCGTTTATTGCTGTTTTAAGAGTACCTATACACTCTAAATTGCTTTTTATTGCACTTTAATAGCACTCATTTAATCTAAATTATTTTTTATTGCTATTTTAATAGCACTTATTTAATCTAAATTACTTTTTATTGCTATTTTAATAGCACTCAAATCATTAAATTACTGTTTATTACCGTTTTAATAGCACTCATATAATCTCAGTTACTTTATATTGCTGTTTTAATAGCATCCATATCATCTAAACTTCTGTTTACTGCTACTTGATAGCACTCATAAACTAAATTACTGTTTATGTCTGTTTTAATATCATTATATTATCTAAATTACTCTTTATTGCTGTATTAAGGGCACCTTTATAATCTAAATTACTGTTTATTGCTCTTTTAATAGCAACCATATAATATATGTTACCGGGGCCTGCTGTCTCTACTATATCTCAAGATCAATTAAACAATTTGGGGCCACCTTGGTTTTTTGGATCTTAAAATTTTATTATCTTTTTTAATAGGAACCATAAAATCTGTTGGTCTAACCATTTCTCTAGATCAGTTAATCGTGTTTAGGGCTAACTAGGTAATTTTTGAAAAAATTCTGGTGTTTTAATTGCTTTTTTAATGGTACCCAGGTCCCATACAATCTGAATTACTAGGGGCCTGTTGCCTCAGCTATTTCTTAAAATCAATACAAATTTAAAGCTACCTTGGCAATTTTAAAGAAATTATGGTCTTTAAGTGCCTTTCTAATAACACCCATACAATCTGAATCAATAAAGCATGTTGTCCGACTTTTCCCAAAACAATTAACAATTTTGAGTTTAAATTGGTAATGTTTGAGAAAATTTGATTTTTAATTTGAATAGCACTAGGACAATCTGAACCCTTGGGGCCCGTTCTCTACACTAGTTCCGAAAACCAATTAAACAATTTTGTGCTACGTTGGTAATTTTTGAGAATATTTGGGTTTTTATTTCTTTTTTAATAGCATCCTAAAACATGAATGCCAGGGAGGCTGCTATCCCAACCATATCGATTGATCAATTTTGGTAATTTTATTATTTAAACATATTTTAGTTTGAGGAGACTTTTCTAGCTTTTCCTTCCTCATCAAATTCTCTGATGACTGCATTTTCAAGTATCATGGGGCACTTTTCCATACAAGTTTTTACCTTAGGATACTTGTTACAGTGGTAGCACAAACACCTTTTGTGTCATTTTTTATGGTGTGGTGAGATGAATAAGGGAATGGCAATTGCTAGTTGGTGGTGCCTCCATCTCTTGTTCCAAATATTGGAACTTAAGAAGACTTGATATTGGATCAACATATATGATTGTTGCAATAGTGGCACAAACACCTTTTCCACCATTTTTGGTTGCCCTTGTAATGTGAGATGATTAAAGTTTTACGGTTGCTAGTGTTGATAGTGCCTCTCCCTTGAGACAAATGAGAGAGGGTCTATGATGGCATTCCAACATATATGAATGTAATCAATCATCTAGTTGAGATGAATCCAGTTTCTGGTATTTTCAGCAATGTAAGTTTTTGTGCTTAGGTTTTTTCAGTCCTAGAGAGAATGCCACAGTTCACTTGGAATGACAAAGTTCCTCCCTGCTTGAAAATAACTTTGATAGAGCAAGGTTTGACTAATGCAAACTCAACATAACCTGCTGCAGAGGGAGGTTGGAAATAGGCAGGTAAATGAGATATTGAAGAAATGAAAAGCAATAAAGTCGAAAGGCTGAAATAGACTTTTGCAGAAAAATTCAGAAACATTTAATCTTTAAAAGTGTTTCTGCCACCAAAGTCTTTCCTCATTCCTTGCTTTGTGGTGCTGAAATATTTCCCAAACTGCCACTCTAGTACCACTTGTACATCTCATACATCAGGGTAGTGATGAACTCATTTTCAATCCAGAGGTAGAACCCTCCATGATGGAGCTAAGCTTAGACAGACAATATCTTTTATCTCTCCAAGTGGATGCAGGGTTAAATCTAAAATGATATTCACTTATCCTTTCTGGGGAGATTAGAATATCTTTATTGCTAAATGATGAATGTAGAGTATAGAGTGTTTTATATTCCATCTTGAAACTTTTGAAGGCATGGTTTTAGAAGATAATGAAGTCGTGTCTTATTTCAGGTATATAATCCAGCAACCCAAGAGCTTCTAGCCAATGTTGCTTGCGTGGGTGGAAAAGAGACAAAGGAAGCAATTACATCTGCAAATAATGCCTTTTATTGTAAGTGAATGCAGTTTGCAGATGAGAAGGCACTAAAAATTAGTAATTACATTTTTTCATTTTCATATGTCAGATACAAATTTCTCATCTTTGAATAAAGTGACTTAACCTATTATTCAAAACTAATATTGATTGTTATAGCTCTGCAAACACTAGCGCTGAGCCATTTGATACTAGCAATTTAACTCTGGCCGATGGTGCACATGTTAACCCTGACGAGGATCAACATACTGCCAATAAGATCCTTATAATATACGGACATAAACACAGTGACAATAATCTTTAAACAAAAGATATAATTTAAATAAATAAGAACAATATAGTTTGAGATAAACTTTAGTATACTTTAGAATGAAAGCTATAATGTAGAAATTCTGTCTCTGAAGAAGCATATAGGGGGTTTAGCACAAGTATATAAAATTAATTTATTGATTCCTGATAAGTGCATTCATGTTCTGCTTTTAAGGATCATTGTTTCTTTGGAGAACAGATGGGAGGGATCTCAAGAAAATGTCTGTCTCTAACTGAAGACAGATATTGGTTTAAAAACAGAAGAAAATGCATTAAATGTTCCTGTTCTCAGCTTTGTAGGATATCATTGTCTTTCAAGAATGGCCAGAAATAATTCACATACGTGCTGGTCTCCAATGACAATGCAGTATGATGCTGAAACATGAACGATGAACAAGATCATCTAAGTAAGATACTAAAAGGGTTCTACTCTAATTTCTACTGTATCAAAGAGCCCAGTGAGCAATAGATTTGTATGATACATAGGAAAAATGTTTTAGATGTTAATTAGACGTGTCAAACAATTGATAGGTTTGTAATAATTATTTGATTCTCAAACTAGGTAATGGTGAGACAAGTCTTAATCTCTCCTTCCAAAGTTAAGGAAAAAGATCTATTTCCAGCTGTAGGTTTGATTGCAATCACAGAAATAATATTTGTGAAGTCTCTTTTTAAAGAAAAAATTACATATGAAATCAAGTACTGAATTGTTATCTTTAGTTAATGTCAATTCTAATGTGTGGAATTATGTTTCTCCTAAATGACCTTGACAAGTCAGTTAAATTCTTCGAATGTGGCCACGAGAGAACCATCTTTCCATCATTTTTATATGCAAACTTTTTTTCTTGCTTTCTCAATTGTTTGTGGCCATGATGGATAGCCAACTTTAAATAAATTTTATATACAAACTCTTTTCTCTTGATTTTTCCTTCAAAAAATGTGCTGAAGCTAACAAAAATATTGTCTTTTTGTTTTATTTTAATGTTAACAGCATGGAGCATTCTTACTGCTACAGAGAGAAGCAAAATTCTTCGTAAATGGTATTACTGTTTACCAGTATTATTACAATTGGCACCTGTGAAGCCTGATATATGCTGATGATTACATTTATTCCTATGCTGTTGGTTGGTTTTATTGTGATTAATTTTAATGTAGCTTTAAAATGCTATGTTCCTTGTTGTTTAAATACACTTTTTATCAGTTTCTTCCTACGATATATGTGTTTGTTATGAGTAAGTCAAGGATAGATTCTAGTCCACATGGAAAGAAGAAACACTACTGCCTACATAAAAGTGATCCGCTATCTATACATAACTAGTGCATTGCTATTGATAGAAGTATCTTTCAGATGGACAACCTGCCACATTTAGCTCTGAAACTCACTTCGTTATTTCTCATCTCTCTGAAAACTTTGTTCTCCACTGTATTTCAATATTGGAGAAAAACAGTTTGTGCTTCAAGGTGATCTACTATGATCATCAAAATGCTTGAAACATTCTTTTCATTTAGAACATATTTAAAAAGCTAAAAACTGTTGAAGAGTGTAATATTGAGGAATGCAATAAAGCAGGAATAAGTTGAAGGCATCGAATGTTATTTAGTGTCCAAATATGATTGGCATATAACCTTTAGGATTAACTTATTTTCATTGATTAGATTATTCTCTGTTGTATACTTTTCCCTTTATCACGTCTGCACCTATGGTATATTGCCTATTCAGAGTTGGACATCAAAGAGTATCCTTAGCCTGTTATCCAATTAAAAGAGCAGTATTGTATACTGAACAAGTATAGCAAAGAAGTATGTAAAGAATAAAATATTTGCTATATATAATAGAAATATATCACTAAGCTGACAATAGTATGAATAGGTAAATCGTAAATGAATAAATAAGCCAAGCGACACGTATGATAGGTCCAGTACCTACAAGGATATTGCTGATAATAATGGCAATTAGTTAGGTATATAAAATGCCCTCCTTGTTGGAGAGGCATCAACCTTGAAGTGCAGTTAGAAGACAATATCCTAGAAGATCTTGATAAATTTCCACAGAATGGGCTCATAGAATTAAGAATGATCCATCCAAGATCGATTTTTATAAGTTCCCCTATCAATTTTTTTTCAAATTTTGCACTTCTTTTCCAATAGACATCTTGTCAAACAGTTCATTAGTAGGGTTTTGAATGGTTTCTTGTTTGGTATGCTTGAGTCATTCATTTCGCACATCAAAGTACATCCTTTCCATTCATGTTTGCATTGAAATATTGATAGACAATTCAACAAACAGTTAGCAATTATTCAGTTTATTGTGGAAACTCACAGTAGGGAATACACAGGCTGCTGATTTGATATCCACAGTACAGAATAAATCATTCAAAATTGTTTGCTGACCTTTAAGCACAATATTGGATATATTTTTTTCAAGTCTGTAACAACAATTTCATCAGCTGCAAATGACAAATATTTGCTTCAGAGATGCTAACCGTGCCTTATAGCCATACCAAGAAGATGTTCTACAGCCAACTCCTTGGCTACTCCACGTCCCTGCCAATTCGCCTTCCAGTAACACCTTGCTATATTTTATTTGAAGTGCCCAGCAGTGTTTTCATTGCTTGATTTGCTACAGGTGATTATGCCAAACATAACTCAAGAGAGTCGCCTACAGAAGATACATCATTCATCCAGCCAATACACGTCATATCATTTATTCCTTGCTGCAGTGGTCCATAGCACAGCGATAATTCCATTTGTCAACAGCATTGAACTTCACGCCCAGTCCCTTGGACCCACAACTTCCCTAAACATGGCATAACTGTTATGAGAAGAGTTTGCCCTGCCAAAACTCAATTGCGCCTAGCATTACACAACCTGCCCTGCAAATATAGCTTCTTCCACAATGTTTTAAACCTGTTGGTGTATCAATTGGAAGAGAAAACACCCAGCCATTAAGTTCCACGCTTTAATGCACCGGCAATACAATCGACCAAACAATACCAAGGATTCTCAATACTTCAGAAATATAATTTTTTAATCATATGATGCCATAATATTTGCACTCATGTCCCATGCCTAGGAAGGTCTACAACATTTTTATTAAATTGTTCTTCAAACTCCTGAAATTTAATTCAACCTGCAAATCTGATTAATTTTTCTTGCCTGCAAGATTTCACAAATTAATCAGCTTAATTCAAACCATTGAACACCTAGGGAAGATCTCTCACCATCGTGGATGCTATCCTTTGTGAGGGTTTCCGTACTTAGGAAGTTCTTGGAGCAATTTCACAACATACACCAAAATATTTTAACGCATAAACCAAAATGAGCTCTTAAAATGATATTTTATTTCTTCTCCAAACCGAACGCCTTCTTTTTGGAATTAAAATAATATTTTACCAATTCCTTAAGTCACCTTTTAATTTCCCAAATAGGCATAAATTAATAACACCTTTTAATTTTCCTCTTGGTCACTCAAATATAAAAAGTCACCTTTAAATATTTAAATAAATACTTGAGACTTGTAATAAAAATTATAACTTAAGCATTTGTTTAATTTCAACCATCTGACTTATGGAAAGACCTCCGGAGCACCAAATGCTGAAATTGGAATTTTGTTGAACTTTGTCACTCCAAGAACTGAGGAGTTTCCTTAAAACCCCAATTAGCCTACGAGAACTCAAGGATAGGCTAACGGTCGGCGAAGAAGGGGACTTTACAATCCTCCCTTCCCAAAATTGCTTGTCCCCAAGCAATTGCAAATCTGGATGTTGAAGTGCTCACTCTCCCATGTAGCATCCTCAACAGGCAAATTCTTCCACTTCACCGATTTTTTTTGATAATCCTCTTCCTTAGAGTACACTCTCTGAAGTCAATAATAGTATCTGGAATAAGAATTTATTTCCCTTCCTCGTCTAATGGTGGCAACTCAGAAGAAGGAACTACACTATGCTCAAGTGCCTTCTTCAGGCATGATACGTGGAAAATGTTATGCACTTTGCTACTTGTTGGTAGCTCTAGCTCATAAGCCACTTCTCCAATCCTCTTGGAGATCTTGAATGGACCATAGTGTTGGAAAATGGTCAGTGCTCCCCTCGAGATTCGTGACATGGACTAACCGCCTCTCGTGGATCCGTTAACTTTGACAGTTGTATCGGGCATTAACAGGTTGATCTTTTGGTGCAGTAACAACTGTGGGGCCAACAATTGGTATCAGAGCCAAAGATGTTGGGTTCGAATCCCCTTGGCTTGTGCTGAGGGGGAGATTGTTGGCAAATGGTCAACGCTGCCCTCAGGATTCGTGACATGGACTAAGTGCCTCCCGTGGATCCGTTAACTCTGGCATTCGTATCGGGCATGAAGAGGTCAATCTTTTGGTGCAATGGCAACTGTGGGGCCAACACATAGAACCATGGCTTTAACTTCTCAGATCCACTCTTCTTGAGAGTGGGTTACTTGTATGGTTGCAGCCTCAAATATACCATGTCACCTACCTCAAATACACACTCAATGCGGTGCTGATTTGCATATTGCTTTTGCTGATTCTGAGCATGCTATATGTTTTCTTTCAAGGACTTCATAATATCTTGGCTTTCTTGTAATAAGTCCTTGGCCTTGGGCACTCTACTATCGCCCAATAATAAATCTATGAAGCTAGGAGCATCATACCCATATAAAGCCATGAATGGTGACATCTTAATTGACATGTGGTAAGTGGAGTTGTAACAGTATTCACCCAAATGCAACCATTTTACCTATGCTTGTTGCTGCTCTGAGATGTAATTCTTGACATACTCTTCCACCCACTTATTCACAATTTCAGTTTGACCATCTATTTGCAGGTGATAACTGTTATTAGGAGTGAGCTCAGTCCCACTCAATTTGAAAAGTTTCTACCAAATAAGCTCAAGAACCTGTTGTCCTTGTCACTGACTATGTTTTTGGGCATCCCATGCAACTTGAATATCTCCCTAAACAATAAATCTGCCACTTGTGCTGCTGTAAATATTGCTGAAATAGCAAAAAATGGGAAAATTTATTAAAATATTAAATGTAATATTAATGGTCATTGTAAAGACCCTTGCAAATTTTGGCCTTTATTTTCAGTTTTGAACACTTGGGAATTTCGTTAAACAGTTGTCTAGCAACTCCTTCCAGCTGGTAAATGGTTTCCTTTTGTCTTTTTGCTCATATGAAGATAATATACGCATAAAAGAAAGTATGCCAAATGACTGAAACTGAAAGAGATATGCAAATGCAGTATTTTTCTGATTTTTCCAAACAATGAGATTACTGAAAATGAATGCAAGTGAACAAATGGTCATCTACAACCAATAGTCATTTTGACAAACACTTGTCATACTAACTCCAATTCTCATTATGGCTGAATGTGCAAACTGATTTCAATGTGTTGTCCAAATATCATAAGGTGCAGACTTAAAGTGCAATCGTGTTACAAAGCTGATCTCCTCCACTAGGGTGATTACAATATGTCTTAAGGACAGCAATACTTATGACTTCAATGGCGGACTTAATTATAATGCAGATGCAAGACTAAAGTAATTGATTACAATGGTTGTAATTGCTGATCAGAACTAATGCAAAGATAAAACTAATGATGCCAACTTGGAAGACGTCACAATCCAACTGCTGTGAGGACGAGCTGGAATAACACTTCTGAAGTGATACAAAATCGCCCAGCTAGCAACTATGTCCTTCTTGAAAATTTTAATGACTTCCTTGCTCCTTGACAACTTGCTTCCAGCTGTTTAGATAATGCCACCCAAGTAAAATCGGGCCCACAAGTAGGCAACACCTGTGCCCATGATGGAACGATCTCCTTCTTTAATCGTTAGCTCCTTAATATTTTCTAATTCAATAATATTCAACTCTTCTCCACTAGGCGACAAAGATGAATGCTAACTGTAGCGTGAGTAATGGAGACATGATGCGAATGGAATATTTGAAATCGTGCCTCTTTAGCTCACGTCTTCTTCTGGGGATTTCGACTTGAGTAATATAATTTGTGTAACTAAAATTGAACTCATAGACCCCTGTTGTCCTTATTTGCTGATCTAGAAGCTTATTTGTCTCTTCTAATTTGACTTTCCACACAACCAAGGCTTGGCTGTGGTAACCGATCTCTTGATGCAGGGGCATCATATTAATTTTCAAAATTTGGGTTAGCAGTTGATTTTGGGTTTGATGTGTTGGGTCGGATAACAAGATACAGGCAGAAGGAAGTTCCTGTCGCCAAAGCGGCAGGAACATTAATAGTTAATTATTGGTTTTCAAGAGAACCGAATGGGTTGAGGAAGTTATAACTTGGAATTAAACAGTTGCAAGAATTGGTTACAGATGAACAAGCTTCGGAAGATGAACAGTTAAGGTGAGGACGGTGGAGTTGATCGTTACTTTAGAGACTCGAAGACATGAAAGAAGTGGCTGTTACATGTAAGAGGCCAATGTAGAAGTGAGTGAGGCCGTTATGAAGTGCAACAAATGGGAAAAGAAATATGACCGAGAGAAGGTGAAAGAGCAGCGAAGGCGGTTAAGTTAAGAGAGAGTAGAATGAAAAGATATGGGGGCGGATTCATTGCAAGAAGGAATTCTAATAGATGACCATATGTTAATAAGGAGGCCGAAATCAATTGCAGGGGGCAACCGATGTGCCAGAGAGAGAGGTCGAAGACATAATAAGAGAGGGGCTGTTAATAAAGGAGACCGATATTGAAGAAGGGGAGCCGTTATGGGAAGGCCGATATGAGGGCAAAAGAAAAAGGATTGTGAAGTTTAAGGCAGTTGAAGAGGATAAAAAGTGGCAATGAGAATTGGATGAGCGGTTGATAAAGAGGCCGATAGAGAATTAAAGGAGGCTGATAATGGAATAAGAATGTCGACAGTGCAGAGAAGTGGCGTGAGATAAAGAATAGTGGAGTGGTTTGCTAAAGAAGCCGGGAGGAATATAGAACTTCGATGAATGGATAGAGACTGATTAAGGAGATGAATGACGATTTGGAAGACAGAGGCTGAAAGGAAAAAAGCAATTGAAGGAAGAAAAGGAGCTCGATGAATGAGGGCGAATATTGATAGGATAAATGGAACAGGGAATTGAAAGTGCAAAGGAGCAATAGTGTTGCAGAAGACAAAATATTGTTGTAGGGCCAAATAGTCTTTTAAAGGAGTGAAGAGTGATTCCCAAAGGGATTGAATATGTTTGTATATATTATGAGTTCTAATGCTTAATAAAATATTGTGGCTTCAAAGGCCAATTTGTTGTCAGTCGTTTCTTGTTATATTTTCAGTTACAGATTAAGGGTATGTTCTTGTGTCATAATTGAAAGCATTGATACTATAGCAGTTGATCTTCGAGAGTTTGTGTCTTGGAAAAGAACCATCAAGTTGGTTGCAGATTGTGTGTGTTTGAAGTTTGGTGCCATCAAATGGTATCGGAGCGCAAAAGGTTCTGAACACTGAGTAGATCATCGAGGTGAGACAACTTAGCCAGGACCTGTGGGTAGCAGAGGAAGGTGAAAGAAGGATTGAAAGATGCAGATGCAAACTGGAAAAGAGAGTCTCCCGAAGAGAGACAAAAGGAAATAAATCAAGAAGAAGCATGATGCAGAATTTGAAAGAGAGCTGGCAGCATTACGAAAATATTTGGAGGCATACAAGCAGTGGCTAGAAGAGGGAAGCCAAGAATATGGCCAATGGAAAAGAAAGTAAAGTGGCCCGTGAAGGAGATTGTTGAGAAGAGAAGAAGGCAAAGCATGAATGCCTTGAAAAGAGTAGATAAGAGTGGAAAGAGTACCCACAGAAGATGGGACAACAGGGAGTTGCCATTTTAGCAACATGGACCAGAAGAGGTCAAGACAGTTCTCATTGAAGAGAAAATGAGAAGAGAAAGAGGGAAAGAGGAAGAAGTGCCGAGAGCAGCACTTGTGAAGGGAAATAATGAGGAAAGGAAAGTGTCCTTGAAGAAGGCACTAATGGAGACATTGTGGTCTCTTATTTTATTTGCTAATATTGTGTTTGCAAATGTGTATGTAGGTATAAAGAATGTGTTGAGGAAGGTCAAGAATGGGACCTTGAAGATATTGAGAGATTAGGCAAGAATAGCACCCAATGAAAGAGTTGAAGATGAGAGGAGACTAGTTGCAGTAGTGTGTCTAGAAGAGTTTGCAGCAGAGGTACATTGCAAAGTACTAGAGAATGTAGAGGAGTTTGATGCTGAAAATTTCCAGTATGATGATGAAGATGAGAAGCAAGCCCCAACATTCTATGATGCCATGGAAGAAGTTGCAGATGTATTACTAGATGTCATGAAGAGGAAAAGATGGAAGCCAAAGAAGCAAAAGAAGGGAACAATTTGGGGTAGTAGGTTATTGCATGTACAAATTAAGGTAAAAATGTTGCTCTTGGTTATGTATATAGAAATGAGAATAGGAATAAGAAAGTTTGTCAAGAGAAAGGAATTGGTAGACCATGGGTATATAGTTTCGTTTTGGCAAAGGAAAAATATTGTTGAGGGGCAGTAGTTTAAGTATAAAGAGATAGATGCTTTCGGTCATGTTGTCCTAATAAGTAGGTGCAAAAGATGCAAGATGTGCAAAAGAACAAGTGGAACCCAGATTTGAGGGTGAGTTGGCAAGCAAGGAAGCTCAGAGAAGGCATTTCAAGGCAAAGGACAGAATATGAACTAAGAAGACCAAGTGCAGCAATAAAGAGAGAGCAGCCTAAGGCTACAAAAAATAAAATGTGGGTGATTAAGAATAGGACAGCAGCAAGGGGAAGTCTTGTTGTGGGAAATGCTGATGAGAAGAGAAGGTTCGAAAGTATGAGATCTGAAGAGGAGACCAAGCCCCATGAACCTGCAAGCATGGTGAATTCGGTAGAGGATGGCAAGAAAGATAGTAGCCATGAGCATGCAGTGGAGTTGCAGCAAGAGAAGCAAGGTATATGTAAGGTAAAGGAAAAGCAATTTGATTGTGTTTATGATGAGTTTTTTGAGGCTTTGAATGAAACTTATAAATATGAGGAAGACATGTGAAGGCTTGTGGATGAGAAAGAAATGAGGAGTAAATATCAGAAGAAGAAAGAAGGTAGGCAAAGGCAGAATGGAAAATCTAATGTGAACAAATGCAAGTGTGACAGGCAAGAGGAGAAGTTGGATAAAAGTACTGAACAACAAAAGGGGGCAGCAATGGTATCTGGTGAAGAGCATAAAGCTGCAGATTTGGATATGGGAACCGCAGTGATCAATGAAGGTGAAGGCAAACAAAAGAATGATGAAGGCAATACTGAGTTGGATAGGAAATGGGGATCAACAACCCACTACAATGAGGAAGACTTGTGGAGGCAATTTGCAGCCATTGAGCAAGAGTGGAATGAAAAAGTTGAATGTATGAAGATGCGTAGGACAACAAAGGACACCCCAAAGGAGGTTGTAGATAATGACATAGCTGTTGTTGCAGAGATCAAGGTGGAAGTTGTAGCAGACTTGGTAGATTTTGAGATGACTATGGTGAGACATGAGATGGAAAATGAATCTGAAAACAATTTGCTGTAGTAGTTGGCAAGGGAAGAAGAGTGGTTGGGAAAAATGTTAGCTGAGCAAGTTGAGTATGAAGATGAAGTGGGTGATGTTGCAAACATGGAAATGTTTCCATTCGTTTATGGTGTGTTGTATGTGGATGCAAGGACGTTCAAAGTTTGGAAGTGGACAACAATTGATGAAGATAGTCTCATGAGGGCAGCCCACAGTGTTGCACAACAATGTTGGAAAGAAGTGGCATATGGGCCAGAGAAATTGTGGAAGAAGCGGAAGAAAATGAGAAGGTGAGTTTGTAGAATCAGCACATGTGCAGGATCACATGATTTTTGTCCCCCGGGAAGTTTGATGCAGGGGCATCATCTTAATTTTCAAAATTTGGGTTAGCAGTTGATTTTGGGTTTGATGTGTTGGGTCGGATGATAGGATACAAGCAGAAGTTCCTGCCGCCAAAGCGACAGGAACATTAATAGTTAATTATTGGTTTTCAAGAGAACCGAATGGGTTGAGGAAGTTATAACTTGGAATTAAACAATTGCAAGAATTGGTTACAGAGGAACAAGCTTGGGAAGACGAATAGTTAAGGTGAGGACGGTGGAGTTGATCATTACTTTAGAGACTCGAAGACATGAAAGAAGCGGCCGTTACATGTAAGAGGTCGATGCAGAATTGAGTGAGGCCGTTATGAAGTGCAGCGAATGGGGAAAAGAAATGTGATTGAGAGAAGGTGAAAGAGCAGTGAAGGCGATTAAGAGAGAGCAGAATGAAAAGATATAGTGGCTGATTCATTGCTGGAAGGAATTCTAATAGACGGCCATATGTTAATAAGGAGGCCAAAATCAATTGCAAGGGGCAGCCGATGTGCCAGAGGAAGAGGCCGAAGACATAATAAGAGAGGGGCCATTAATAAAGGAGGCCAATATTGAAGAAGGGGAGCTGTTATGGGAAGGCCGATATGAGGGCAGAAAAATAGGATTGTGAAGTTTAAGGCAACTGAAGAGGATAAAAAGTGGCAATGAGAATTGGATGAGCGATTGATAAAGAGGCTGATAGAGAATTAAAGGAGGCCAATAATGGAATAAGAAGGCCGACAGTGCAGAGAAGTGGTGTGAGATAAAGAATAGTGGAGCGGTTTGCTAAAGAAGTCGAGAGGAATATAGAAGTTCGATAAATGGATAAAGACCAATTAAGGAGATGAATGCCGATTTGGAAGACAGAGGCTGAAAGGAGAAAAACAGCCAAAGGAAGAAAAGGAGCTCGATGAATGAGGGTCAATATTGAGAGGATAATGGAACAGGGAATTGAAAGTGTAGAGGAGCAATAGTGTTGCAAAAGATAGAATATTGTTGCAGGGCCGGATAGTCTTTTAAAGGAGTGAAGACCGATTCCCAAAGGGATCGAATATGTTTGTAAATATTATGAGTTCTAATGCTTAATAAAATAGTGGCTTCAAAGGCCAATGTACTGTCATTCATTTCTTGTTATATTTTCAATTACAGATTAATACTATAGTAGTTGATCTCCGAGAGTTTGTGTCTTGGAAAAGAGCCATCAAGTTGGTTGCAGATTGTGTGTGTCTGAAGTTTGGTGCCATCATCTCTCTTTAAGAAAATTGATTATGAATGTTGGCTGGTTCAGTAATTTCAATTGCCACGATACCCAATTCTTTTGTCTTTATTCCAAATTTGTCCTTTCTGCTTTGTTCTTATTCAACCCTCAAGAAGAAAATCTAACTTCTTTATTGACTGAAAATATTCAATAGAAATGTGCAAATTATTTTCTTCCAAATCGAATTTCTCAACTCCACCAAAATTTGGTCATAGACCATTAAATTTTGGCAATATCGAATTAGATAGAATAACACCTCAAGAGCGACAATAAACTAGCGGTTGCAAATGGAATAATCAAACCAGTAGAAAATAGTAACTGCAACAATACCTCACTTGCTGCAATTATGTAAACCCCTTAGAAAATGCAATAATAAACCGGCTATTGCATCAATTCAAAATTCCTTTAGAAATGCAATAATACATCAGCTATTGCACTTATTCAAATCCTTGCAATAATAAACCAGCTATTGCAATGATTCAGAAACCCTTGTTCAACCTGCAATGAAGCACTCGTAGAAACCTTGGATGGATTCCTTAACAATCTTCAGATAGGGTTGATCTTTCACAATCGAACCCGGTATCCTAGAGTCTTCAAACCTTCGGACAAGCAAAGCATTCAAGCTTCTACCAATCTGGTATGAGAAGTATAATCCAAGACATGCTCAAATGCCAAGCCAACAACTCCTTATAAAGATTTCTCAATGACTTCCAAGAAACTTCTAGAAATATTATTATTTTAATCCCAAAGTGATTTTATAATTTATTATTTTATTTTAGTCACTTTATTAAATTAATTAAATATATAAAGCTATCTTATGATTTTAATTTATTGAGATAACTTTACAAATAATTAATTTAATTATTATTCCCTTATTTCTCCTTTTTAGCCTTCGGGAATAAATAAAGGCTAAACAATCCTCAGGGTGGCTACTGAAAAGGGGACATTATAGTCATCTTAGCTTTAGTTAGTTGTATGTTCACTTTTAGTTTTCTTAGTTCGTTTTTAGTAATTTTTGTTTTCGCTCTAGTTTGTTTCTGTTAACGATTGTCTCTTTTAGAAACATTGTCTTGTAAATTTCTTTATAAGGAGCTTTTTTCTCCTTTTGTAAACATACAATTATGAATATCAATTATCTTTTCATAGTATCAGAGCTTAGGCTTGAACCTGGTTGGTTTTAGCCGTTTTTTCTTTTTTCGAAGAATTTTGTGATTTTTTTTTTTGAGAAACGAAGGGCTTTTTGAAAGCTGATTTTTGAAGAAAATTCGTGAGCCGGAAATCGCGGATTTCTTCAGGGCTTATTTTTGAGGTTTTTCGTGGTGGTTTTTCTAAGTGAAAAACGTAGGGTTTGGTTTCTCCAAATCGTGCGTTTTTGGGTTTTGTTTTTTGCCCATGCGTTTTTTTTTGGGGCGTTTTCGTCATTATTTCTGGGATCTTTTCTGTTGATTTCACGATCTTGTGCTAGGGTTTTTTTCGTCTCTGAGTGATAGTCTTTTGGTGTGCGTTGTTTTTATCTAGTCTTTTTTGAGTTTTTCGACGCAAAAATCGACAGATTTTTTCAAGTTTTTGAGGTATGTGACTTGTTGAAAATTGCGTCAGTTTTTTTTTGGTGTTTCTTGGGCAAGTTCGCAGGTATCATTTGCTAATGCTCTGTCATTTGTGAAGGCTTTTCTGAAACGCGAGATAAGAAAATCGAGATTTTTTTATTTGCTGTCGCTCTTTTTTCTGCCCACAATTACCAAGGTTTTTTGAAAATCCGTGATGGGTTTTTGCTGCCCCTCTGAGTCGTGCCTGTTTTGACGGGTTTTTTTCAAAAGGTTCATGACAGGTTTTTACAACATTTTCTAAGTGCAACTTCGTTTTTTTTTTTTTGGTGACGAGGGTTCAAAATTTTGCAATTTCCAATAGCTGTGTGATGTTTTCCTACATTTTTGGTGATTTTCTTAAAAATCATGGGCGATCTGTTCTCAGTTTGTGGGTCTGAGCAATTTCTGGAAGTTTCTTCTTTTCTAGGCGATTTTGATAAAAATCATGATTTAATGGCAGCTTGAAGGTTTGATTTTCTTGAGCCAGTTTTTGACAAAAATAAAAAAATTTGCAAAGAGTTTTTTTGAATTTTTTTTTTCTGAAAAAAATTTGCTTAAAGAATTTTTTGACAATTTTTTTTTATCTAAGAAAATTGTGGGTTGCTGCTATGGTTCGCAGACCAGTTTTTTGGACAATTGTTTTCTCAACAAAGAATCGTGAACCTAAAGTTTTTAAAGAGTTTTTGAAAATTTTTCTATAAAAAATTTGCAGTTTTTTGAGGATTTTTTTTGAAAATATCTTACTTTTTCAAAGTTTTCTCAGGTTTTTCTGAAAAATCTTACAGTTTCTGAGCCTTTTTTAAGACGATTTTTGAAAAATTGTGAGTTGTGCTAGCTGATTGTCCAGAGTTTATGCCAGTTGATCATCGAATTACCTCATTTTTGGAAAATGGTAGGGATGGCGTCTTTGTCCAATATCATGTTGGAAAATATGCAGAGGTTCAATGAAAAATTCTACTACCTGGAAGCAGCATAAGCTCATTGTTTTGAGTGCCGGTGTCTTGATTTGATTGTTCTGCGAGAAAGGATAGGTAATTGCGAGGTGGTTATGCTTCTCTAGTTATCAGTCACCGATGATATGTTTCCAAAAGAATTTGGGTAGACTAAGTTTATGTTTGTACAATGACCATTAAGGGAGGGTATTAAAATATTAAATGTAATATTAATGGTCATCTTAGCTTTAGTTAGTCGTATGTTTACTTTTAGTTTTCTTAGTTCGTTTTTAGTAATTTATGTTTTCGCTTTAGTTTGCTTTTGTTAACAATTGTTTCTTTTAGAAACATCGTCTTGTAAATTTCTTTATAAGGAGCTTTTGTCTCCTTTTGTAAACACACAATTATGAATATCAATTATCTTTTCATGGTTAGTTTGTCAACCACTATATAGATGCAATCTTTATTTTGCACCTTAGGAAGCCTTGTTATGAAATTCATCAACACAATTTCCCATTTTTATTGGGAATTGGCAGGGACTGCAATAAACTAGTAGGATATATATGCTCAGCCTTATTTTGCTAACATGTGTGACATTTTTGAAC
Source organism: Sequoiadendron giganteum (assembly GCA_007115665.2). Classification (NCBI taxonomy): domain Eukaryota; kingdom Viridiplantae; phylum Streptophyta; class Pinopsida; order Cupressales; family Cupressaceae; genus Sequoiadendron; species Sequoiadendron giganteum. Next base: position 601,101,632 of record CM021106.1, on the reverse strand, counting down.
ATACCTAAGGATTTCACTTTTAAGTCCTTTCCATGTAAACCTTTCCCAAATCGGTCTATATGTCTTGAAGAAACCCGGGTGGCTAGGCATAGGTGTATTAGGAAAAGACCTTATAACCTTCACCTTAAATTCTGAATTAGGTACCAAATAGATTCTATTTTTGTAAATAGTGAGCTCATTTACCATGGTGTACCTATCATCTTGTGTAGTACCCTTGATGCAGGAGCATCCGGGTGCACATGCTATCGGCATCAACCAAAAAAATAAATATTTTAGTTCATTTTCAGTTTTGGTGTGTGTTTTGATTTGCTTTGGTGTTTTTAGGCATCTCTTTGCTGTAGGAAGACTTAAAATGGGTCAAAATTACAATTTTCAATTTTTTCGTCAATTCGCTGTTTTGAAGGCCCCGCAAACAGTTTTATGGAAACAATTATTTTTGGAGATTCTTGAGGTCTGGTTTGAAATCCTCTAACAAGCGTGTTCTTGAAGGTATTTCCCCAAATGTTAAAAAAGAATCGTCACCAAATTCCTCACTGTTTGGGATATTTTAATGCCAGAAGTTTATGCTATCAATTTTACGGGGAATTTAATTTCTAGAATTTTGTGATAGCTGGGGCAAAATTCTTTTGTGGAAAGCTTCGTAGGGTCATTCTGAGCATACTCACCAATTTTCGCGTGAAGATGAGCTCCTGAGTGAAAGATATGCAAAAAGTCAGTTTTCAGCCTTGGCATCGAAACAGGAAATGAGACCACAAATTGGAAGTCAAATGCGTATCTAAATGAATAGAATTGCAGGCCATGGTATTTCAAATTGGTGGAAATTAGAATTTAAATGCCTTTTTCTAAGACCATTTTAAAATTAAAATTAAAATAAATAACAAAGGGCAGTTATGGGAGAGAAATTGAAGGGGCGCCAAACAAAGAAGATAGAGGGTCTGCAGATAAAAGAAATAAAAAACTATTATTTGGTAGACAAGAGGAGCCATGCTGCAGCAGAAAAGGGGAGAGCAGAGGAACCCCATGCAAGAGGGCAGATTTAATAAAATATTGTTGAAATGGAGTGAGTGGGGCTGCAAAGAGGTGATGGGGGCTGTGAGTTTTGAGGGATTGCAGGAAGAATAGAAGAGTTGGTGAACAGCAGAAGGTAGAAGAGGCACGTGAAGCAAAGGACTAAGGGGAGAGGCTGGGCCAAGAAACATTTACAATGAACAAATAAAATATGTGAATTGCAGATTTGGAGAGCAACCATATGAATTAAAACCAGCATATGAAGAGGTAAGTGACCTGAGTAAAGAAGAGTTGAAACAGACAAGGAAATTAAAGGAAGTTTGTGCAATCATTTGGAAAGAAATAAGAATGAAAGTGCAGATATAAATCATGGACAGTGAAAAGAGGCCGAACCATATAGAAGAATGAGAGAATTCATGCATGGGAGTGAGTTACAAAGGATTTAGAAATTTGCATATTGTAACTAGTTGTAGATGGTAAATAATGTTTCTATGGTCAATTCGAAAACCTCGATTTATTTTAAAAGTTTAGTGTTATTGAAATTGTTTTTCAAATTGATATTTCTTCTGTGAAATCTTGAGTTGGCTTTAATTGACAAATGTAATTGTTAATTTAAATGTAAATTGTCTACGGAGTCATTTGTGATCTGCGATTTTGTGAGAGTTCAGTTGTTACAGGTTTATAGCGGAAGAGAGTATTTGGGAATTGTTTTTGTTTTCGTCAACCCTTAATGATGCTAGTAGCCCAAGTATCTTTAGCATACTCTATTGAAATCTGCTCTCTCCAATCTGCTGTAATTTCCTCTAAGGAGCATAAATATGGTCTCTTGGACAAGGCATCAACAACAATGTTTCCCTTCCCTTTGACATATACAATGTCAAAGTCATCAGCTTGAAGCTTACTCACCCATTTCAGCTGCTTATCATTCAAATCTTTTTGATTCAAGAACTACTTAAGAATTTTGTGGTTGTTTTTTACAATGAACTTACCTCCCACAAGATAAGGTCTGAACTTGGCCGATGTATGCATAATGGCCAACATCTCCTTATCGTATATAGAATAACTCCTCTCAACACCCCTCAATTTTCTACTCTCAAATGCGATGGGATGCTTATCTTGTATGAAGACATGTATTCCCTCTCCATAAGCATTTAATGCCCCTCTTTTCCGAGTAATCATCCAATAGAGACCACTAGCTTATTTTATTCCCATAAGCTAAGGTGGGAAGAATTGAGGGGATAATTTAATTAATTAAATTTAAAATTGTCCTGAGTAACTTTGGGGACGTTTATATTTAATTAATTGGTTTATTTAATAAAGTGACTTATATTAAATGTTGTGGTAAATTATTAAATAAGTCACTTTGGGTAAAGCAAAAGATAATTAAAATTTAAAAGATGGTGAAGTATAAAAGGTGATGGAAAAGGAGATTGTGATTATCTTTTGAAAATTCTATTATTAGGAGAATTTGGAGAGCTTGTTTACAAGTTCTGGAAGCTTGAGGACAAAAATCCTTTGGTTTCAAAGTGGATTGGACGGAAACCCAATACCATCGGATGGCGGATTCATTTCAGAATTCGCATTGAGTTTCAATGATTTAGGAGACGATTATTGAAATTTGTGAAGTCTTTTCAAAGACAAATTTCAATGGATTAAAAGAGTATGCAGAAACATAGACAAATCTGAATGGGGTTTCTTTGGTGAATATTTTATTAGAATTTACAAGTATGGAGATTGATTCAGGTTTAGCAGGAGTGAATATTGAAGTTCAAAGATTTGTGAAAGAAAAGAAATATCTTTCTAGGATTTGCTTGGTAGAGTATTTGTTGGTGAGTTGAAGTGAAAGTTCCTTCCGACTGCAAGTAAGTGTTTGAAATCTATTATTTTTGAAGACTTGTAGGCAAATAATAAATTTGAAGGGTGAGTTTTTCATTATTCCCATTTTTGGGTTTATACTATTCCGGCTGCCTTTTCCATAAAAAATTCCTAATATAGAATGTTGGTTGCCAAAATATATGGGACACCATGGTTTAGAAATGAGTCACATTGAATATATTTTTAAATGTTGTTGTTATTCTAGCCATCACATTTTAAAGGCTACCGTTCCATGTGAAAGAGGGCGTAGGAATTTTTGCTAGAAGAATATCTCCAATTTTGGAGAAGTTTGTATGCTGTTAGGACTCTTGAAGCTATTAACAAATAGCAGCGCCACTATAAGGAGAAATGTGGGATTTTTGAAGGCTTTGTTGGAAGAGTGAATCCATTTACAACTCCAAAAAAAAAGTCAGCTACAAGCTAAAGGAGCATTTTATTGTGGTTTCCAACTGCTGTTAGGACTCCTTATGTCCAATTGTATTGGTCAAAAGTCTGCCGCCCCACATTTTATTGCTGTTTAAGAGGATGCATTGCATTTTAAAGAGTTCTAAGTGATCTAGGACTGCTAATCATTAGTGGCTACAGCCAAGTAAAAAGAAGGAAAGACAAAAAGCCACTTTTTGAAGGGACATGGAGATTCCTATTTTATAAGGACTGTGGAAAGGCTGCTACCAGCTTTAGGGAAGTTAAGAAATAATTAGTGGAATGATTGAAGCTGCTGTTCACATTTGCTGCTATCCGTTATCATGAGTTTTAAAACATTATTTGAAGTTGATTGTAATCACCTATAAATCAAGGTGTGAGGTTGCTGATGAAGCCATAGATGCTACAGCTCATGGAAGGATTATAAGGTCAGAAATTTCATTGTATCTTTATCTTCTGTGAAATTGATTTGTAACAGCTGATATGAGAATGAGTATACAATATTCGATTGCAGGTTGGATAAATGTTTGATGTAATGTTCTATAGGAATGTTATACAATGGGTTCTAATTGATTAAAAAATTCAATTGCCACATTTCAACAAGCAATTTCCACTAAAGCAAACTCAAAAATATTACTCAGATAATCATTATAAAGTGTTTGATGAAATGTCAAAGCGCTAAATCTAAAAATTGTGAATTGAAATTGAGAAATTGAGGCATAGTTCTTACAAAGCATCACACTCAAGCTCAAAGGGCTCGGAAAAATCGTGAATACCAAGAACTAGGCATGCATGTTGATGCTATAGCGTCGGGAGTTCTCTTTCTCCCTCAAGTTTGAAGCAAATAAATAATTCAAAAATGCTGACTCAAGTGAAGAGTTGTCTCTTTTATTATTGAGGCTGACCAAAATTAAAGGACGCCTTTCTTAGTGAATGAGGCCGACCCAAATGTGAAGTGACACCTCTCTTGTATATATATTCAAGGTGCTGTTCATATATTCTATCATTCATTTTATTCAATTCACATTCTTCAAGAGGAGTTCGCATATCTACAGCAGATCGATAGATTACTTCAAGGTGTTCGATATTAGAGAGAAATCACAATTGATTGTTCATTTGCATCTAGAGAGGTGTTATATTCATTACATTAGATCGGCCTAGTGTTTGGCCAAGTTGTAAAGCAAATTGCTGCTCTTTCATTAAATATATAAGTGATATATTTGTGGCTGGGTTTTTCTCTCTCAAGAAGGAGGGTTTTCCCAGGGTATTTGCTGTGTCTTATTGTTCATAATTTTGTATTTCTGCTTATTTCATTTCTGATCCTAAAACTAACATGGTATCAGAACATGTTTAAGACAAGACTTGATCAAATTTGAGCAAATTTTGTGGCCTTTGGCCAAATTTGGAATTGCTGAAACAATCGATTATTTGGGAGAAATCGATATTGGAGTAGTAGTAATTGAAGAAATTCAATTCATAAGGGAAATTTGGATTCTGTTGGAGAAGTTCATATTTTGCAGTAGGAAGCCATCCTTCAGTCAACTTTTCATCTAGGGCAGATCCTTGAAGGTGAATTTGTGCAGAAAAAGAAGATGGTGATCGGTGTCAAGGTAGAAGATAGACTTGATGGAGCCACAAACTTCAACTCTTGGAAACCTAGGGTACTCATTGCATTAGAGGAGAATGATCTTCTTGATTTCGTGGAAAGTGATATGCCCGAGTCTTCCAATGATACTGAGAAAATCTAGTGGAAGAAAAATAGCACGAAGGCTAGAAAGATCATGATAGACTCTGTGATGGATCACCTAGTACCGATCATCTCCAAGTTGAAGACAACTAAGGAAATGTTTGACACTCTAAAATGATTGTATGAGATCAACAACACCAGCAGAGCTCTTGCTTTGAGACAACAACTTCGCCATGTAAAAATGGCTAAAGATGATTCAGTCATTTCATTCTTTATGAAGATTGCTGATTTGAGAGATCAGTTGAGCGCTATTGGGGATATAATTGCAGACAAAGATCTTGTTATGTTGGCACTAAATGGTCTTCCTCATTCTTGGGAGCCCTTTATCCAAAGCATCAGTGGGAGATCTAAGTTGCCCAAGTTTGATCGTCTTTGAGCTAATTGTATTCAAGAAGAGTCCAGAGTGGCAGCAAGAGGAATTGGGTGAAACTATCATGATATAGAAAATCAAGTTCTTGCTACTTAAACTTCTAGAGAAAGAGGCAAAGGAAGAAAGAAGAATTGGGAGAAACTATCATGATATAGAAAATCAAGTTCTTGCTACTCAATACTTCTAGAGAAAGAGGCAAAGGAAGAAAGAGGAATAGAGACAGAGGATCAAATTCTACCCCAGAACCAAAGAAGAAGGATCTCTCTCACATTCAATGTTTCAGGTGTGACAAGTATGGTCACTTTGCTCGAGATTGCAAATTAAGGTCTACACAACTTGTGTCTACTGCGGAAATTGACGTAGGGACATCTCAGAAGGAGCCAAGTTCTAAAGTCAATTAAGAAGGTTTCTTATTCTAAAGTCGATCAGTTTCTTCGAAGTGAAGGAAATAACATTCAGAGGGAGTCTGACAAACCATTAGAGGCAACCTTGGACGAGGAGGTTAGGAGGTTGATGCAAGTAATTGAAGCTTCAGAGGGAGTCACATCATCATGAAGACTTGTTGTAATGTATATTTCTCTGTGACGGAGAAGTATGAGGTGAAAGCCCTTGTAGTGTATATTTCTCTGTGACGGAGAAGTATGAGGTGAAAGTCCTTGTAGTGTATATCTCTCTGTGACAGAGAAGTATGAGGTGAAAGCCCTTGTAGTGTATATTTCTCTGAGACGGAGAAATATGAGGTGAAAGCCCTTGTAGTGTATATTTCTCTGAGACGGAGAAATATGAGGTGAAAGCCCTTGTAATGTATATTTTCTTGAGATGGAGAAATATGAGGTGCAAGCCCTTCATCTCTGAGACTGAGATGAGACGTCATGTTGAGAGACTCCATGACAACATCACGTTGAGAGACTCTGTGATGAACTCTTTGTACTTGTGTTTTTCCACACATGGGAGTAGCCATTGTGGACATCATGTTGAGAGACTCTGTGACAACATCGCGTTGAATGACTCCGTGATGGGCACTTGTGCACGTGTTTCTTTCCACACATGGGAGTAGCCATGGTGGATGTCATGTTGAGTGACTCCATGACGTTATCACGTTGAGAGACTCCGTGATGAACTCTTTTCCACAATTGGGTGTAGCCATTGTGGGTGTCATGTTGAGAGACTCCATGACATGGATATTTGGAAAGATACCTCCCTAGCTAAGAGGGAGTGTTAATGTTATAGCGTTGGGAGTTCTCTTTCTCCCTCAAGTTCGAAGCAAATAAATAATTCAAAAATGTTAACTCAAGTGAAGAGTTGTCTCTTTTATTATTGAGGCCGACCAAAATTAAAGGACGCCTTGCTTGGTGAATGAGGCCGACTCAAATGTGAAGTGACACCTCTCTTGTATATATATTCAAGGCTTTATTCATACATTCTATCATTCATTTTATTCAATTCGCATTCTTCAAGAGGAGTTCGCATATCTACAACAGATCGATATATTGGTTCAAGGTGTTCGATATTAGAGAGAAATCACAATTGATTGTTTATTTGCATCTAGAGAGGTGTTATATTCATTACATCAGATCGGCCTAGTGTTTGGCCAAGTTGTAAAGCAAATTGCTGCTCTTTCATTAAATATATAAGTGATATATTTGTGGCTGGGTTTTTCTCCCTCAAGGAGGGTTTTCCCAGGGTATTTGCTGTGTCTTATTGTTCATAATTTTGTATTTCTGCTTATTTCATTTCTGATCCTAAAACTAACAATGCACTCATAATCTGCTTGAACTGATCAAAACATTGTTGCACTGCATTAGACCAAAGAAAGGCCCCCTTTTTGGTCAAATCAGTGAGTGGGGCTGCCTTATGTGAAAATCCCTTAACAAATCTCCTATAAAAACACATAGACCGAAAAACCCCTTAAGCTATGAAAGATAGTGGGTGGAGGCCAATCTAGAATAGCTTTGACCTTTTCAGGATCCATTTTAACCCCATTGGAACTGATTATGTGACCGAAGTAGAGAATCTCTGTTATACCAAACTCACATTTTGATTCCTTAGCATATAATGACTCCCTCTCAAGGATTCTTAATACCTCATCTAAATGTCTCATATGTTCTTCCCATGTCTTGCTGAATATCAAAATGTCATAAAAAAATATTAATTTTTTTTTTACGGAGCTGCTAATTGAAGGTTCTGTTCATACAAGACTGGAAAGTGGTAGGAGGGTTGGTTAGTCCAAATGGCATAACCAAGAACTCATAGTGTCCAAAGTGACCCTTGATAGTTGTTTTCTCCACTTCCTCCTCATGGACTCGTATTTGTTGATGTTATTGAGCAGCTTCGGTCTGCTCTTCCCAAGAAGAAAAGAATAAATTAAATGTATAGCCTCTAGGCTTTTTTAATTTATATCATACAATATACTTGCTAAGGGCCGACCCTTATAGCTCGCCTATCCTTGTCTCACCTTGAGCCGACTCCAAGATATATTAATTGTTTATCATTTATTATGTTTTCCAAGAAAGGCCAACCTAAATGAAGAGGCACCTTGTGTTGTATAAATACAAGGTCAGTTTGTCATTGTTAAACATTCATCTCAAGCAAGTTCGCATTTTATATTCAAGAGCAGAATTCGCACTTTAGAAGAGCAGGTCCGATTTCAAGGAAGAACATATTCATTTGTATTTTGTGTATCTAGAAGAGGTGCGACCTCATTGCATTCATTATTGGCCATTGCTAGGCCTGAGTTGTAAGCAAACTTCTGCCATTGTTCTATATTATAGAAGAGATTCATTGCTGGGTTTTTCTCCCTCAAGAGGATGGTTTTCCCAGGGTATCTTTGTGTGTTCATTGTCTTATGTGTTGCAATTCTTTTAAGTTCTTTCATTATTCAATCTGATCTAAGAAACACTAACATGGTTTCAGAGCGGGTGTGAAAAAGATCGTGATCAGATTTAGATCTGTTAGTTTGCAACTCTCATTACCCTTTTTTTTTTTCTGTTTAGTCTACCTTCTAATTTTCTCAAGATGGTGAACGGTCTGAAAATCGAGGATAGACTCGAAGGGATCTCGAACTTCACATCATGGAGGTTTAGGATCATGCTAACATTGGAGGAGAATGATTTGGTTGAGTTTGTGAAAACAAAAGTTCCCAAACCTGAGGAGGAAGAAGAGAAGCTACAATGGAGGAAGAAAGACACTAGGGCAAAGAAAGCATTAGTTGATTCCGTCAAGGATCATATTGTACCGATCGTCTTCAAGCTGGATATAGCAAGAGAGATGTTTGCAACCTTGGAAGAGATGTACGAAATCAACAACACTAGTCGAGCCCATGCACTGAATCAACAACTTCATCATGTGAAAATGACGAAAGGAGAATCTGTTATTACATACTTCATGAGGATTTCAGAGATAAAAGATCAGCTCTCCACTATTGGCCACATGATTGATGATAAAGACCTGACTATGATTGCTCTCAATGGTCTTCCGCTTTCATGGGAGGTGTTCATTCAAGGAATCAGTGCAAGATCTGAACTTCCCAAGTTTGATCGACTGAGGATTGATTGCATTCAAGAGGTGTCAAGACTAACAGCAAGGGGAATTGGTCAAAGTTCAAAGAATGAAGATTTACAAGTTCTTGCCTCTCATTCATCAAACAAAGGAAAAGGCTTTAAGAAAGGATTATTCAAGAGGAATCGAGAAGATGGAAATGATGATGCTCTTGCCTTCAAAAGGAAATGAGACATGTCCAAGATTCAATGTTTTCGTTGTGATAAGTATGGTCACTTTGCGAGGGTTTGTCCTCAACGACCTAAGCATCAAGTTGCCACTGCAGATGTTGAAGAAGTCGCTCCACAAAAGGACTCTAGTGATTATCTGTTTTATTCAGCCTTGTCTAGCAATGTTTCTATTGACTCTAACACTTGGCTGATTGATAGTGGTGCTTCTAGGCACATCACCGGTTTCAGGGGTCACCTTTCAAACTTAGTGGAAAGCAACTCCAGTGATCAAGTTGTTATTGGAGATGATGCTAGATATTCTGTAAAAGGGATTGGAAATTCCACTCTTCACTTGGTTTCTGGGATTTCTTTGGAGTTGAATGATGTACTGTTCGTGCCAGGGATAAAGAGGAACCTTGTTTCAATTTCAGCGTTAGAAGACAAGGGTTATCAAGTTGCCTTCTCTAAAGACAAAGTTCTTATATGGGCAAAGAACTCCAGCTTCAAAACTGCTCAAGTGATTGGAGTTAGACATGAATGTCTTTACAGGCTGTGCACTCGTCCTCTTCAAGCGCTTGTGCATAACAGTACCAGCATGTGTGATCTTTGGCATCGAAGATTGGCTCACATTCACTTTCGTGCTCTACCTATCATGGAGAAGATGGTCACCGGTCTTCCGAAATTCGATCAAGAACATGAAGGTACATGCAAGGGATGTGCCCTAGGCAAGAACACAAAAGGTACGTTTCATTCCAGTGAAAGTAGATCTAAATGTATTCTTGATCTCATTCATTCTGATTTGTGTGGTCCAATGTCTATTGCATCATCTAGTGGTTTCTTGTATTATATCATTTTCATTGATGATTACTCTAGAAAGACTTGGATTTATTTCTTGAGATCTAAAGAATCAGAAGAAGTATTAGAAAGATTCAGAGAATTCAAAGCACAGATTGAAAATCTGTCTGGGAAAAGGATCAAGGTATTGAGATCTGATAATGGTGGAGAATACACTTCTGGCACATTTCGTGACTTTTGTATTGAAGCAGGGATTAAGAGGGAGTTCAGTGTTCCCTATAATCCACAACAAAATGGTATTGCTGAAAGGAAGAATAGGTCTATTGTGGAAGCAGTGAAAGCTATGATCCATGATCAAGACTTACAAATCTCTCTTTGGGCTGAAGCATCAAGAACAGCCGTCTATGTTCAAAACAGGAGTCCCCACAGGATCTTAGAGAATAAAACTCCTGAAGAAGCATTCTTAGGCGTGAAGCCTGAAGTTAGTCATTTGAGGATCTTTGGCTGTCCAGTCTATGTTCATATTCCAAAGGAAAAGAGAACAAAGCTAGAACCTTCTGGGAAGAAAGGAATTCTTGTAGGCTACAGTGAGACATCAAAAGCTTACAGGATATACATTCCAGGACAGAAGTCTATTGAGATTAGTAGAGATGTCACATTTGAGGAAGATGTTGCTTATAGAAGGTCCAAAGGCACTCCTATGGAGATTGATGAAGAAGAACCTCCTCAAGATATGGAAGTTGACCATATTCCAGAGAATCTGAAGGAGGATACAGAACCTAAAGAAGATATTGATCCAGTTGAGCCTTTGGATCCTACTGATGGGCCTCTAGACATTGTGATTGGAAAGAAAAAACCTCTTTGGGCTCGTAGGACAATGCAGGAAGCAAAAAGTTTTGCAGCTCCAAGAGGAGCTTTCAAAGAAAGCAAGAGACCTCACAAGTTCTCTAGTTATGTCGCCTTGATGAGTCAGATTATTGAGTCAGAGCCTTCAAATGTTGAAGAAGCCTTTAGTCAACAAGTATGGAAAGATGCCATGTCTGAGGAATATCAGTCCATACTTAAGAACGATGTTTGGTATATAGTTCCTAGACCCAAAGGAAAATCTATGGTGTCTTCTAAGTGGCTCTTCAAGATCAAGCATGCAACTGATGGGAGCATCGAGAAGCACAAGGCTAGATTTGTGGCTAGAGGGTTCTCACAAAAAGAGGGAGTTGACTATGAAGAAACTTTTGCTCCTGTGGCTCGATACACATCTATCAGAACCATCATTGCCATTGCTGCATCTAGAGGATGGAAGATTCACCAAATGGATGTAAAGACAGCCTTTCTGAATGGTGTAATAGAAGAAGAGGTTTACATTGAGCAACCAGAAGGATTTGAGGTTCATGGGAATGAGTCTCATGTTTGCAAGCTGAAGAAGGCCTTGTATGGTCTTAAACAAGCTCCTCGTGCTCGGTATGAAAGAATTGATTAGTATCTTTCAAGTTTGGGTTTCTCAAAGAATGATGCAGATTCTAACCTCTACTTCAAGGTAGTAAATGGTGAAGCATTGATTTTGGTTTTATATGTTGATGACTTAATCATTACTGGTGAAGAACATCTAATTCTAAAATGCAAGAAGGAATTAGCTTCAGAGTTTGAGATGAAGAATCTAGGTCTTATGCATTACTTTCTTGGCTTAGAAGTTTGGCAAAAGCCAAGATGAGATGATTCTAAGTCAAGGCAAGTATACTGTTGACATTCTCAAAAGGTTTGGTATGCTTGACTGCAAACCTATGTCTACACCCATGGAGTCTAATTTAGATAAGTTGAAAGAAGCTGCAGCTAGTTCAGAACCAGTGGATTCTACGATGTATAGACAGTTGATTGGTTCATTGATGTATCTAGTTAACACTAGACCTGATATCTGCTATGCAGTGAGTGCACTTAGCCAGTTTATGTGTGAACCAAAGCAAATACATCTTGTAGCAGCTAAACATATCCTGAGATATTTATGTGGCACAATTGGATATGGTTTGAGATATTCTTCAAATGTGAATTTGGAGCTGCATGGTTTTACTGATTCTGATTGGGCAGGATGTGTCTCAGATCGGAAGAGTACCTCTGGTTGTTGCTTCAGTTTGGGGACTGCTATGATCTCCTGGTGTAGCAGGAAACAGTCTTCAGTGGCCTTGAGTACAACTGAAGCAGAGTATATAGCAGCTTGTGTGGTAGCTCGTGAGGCAGTGTGGCTTCGTAAGCTCCTTGCAGGATTGTTTGGACAATCAATGGAGCCTACTATTATACACTGTGATAATCAAAGCTGTGTGAAGCTTTCTGTCAATCTTGTGTTTCATGATAGAACAAAACATGTTGAGATCAAGTACCACTATATTAGAGATATGGTACAAAGGAAAGCTATACAGTTGAGGTACATCAACACTGAAGAGCAAACAACAGACATTCTCACCAAGCCTCTCACCAGGATTAAGTTTGTGTACTTCCGAGAGAAACTTGGCATGGTGGAGAATGCAGCCTTGACTGAGAAAGAGTCTCAGTAATCAGTGATCCTTGATTGACAATGCAATTCTCTGCTGAGAGAGAGTTGAGGTGCAAGCCCTTGATAATGCAATTCTCTGCTGAGAGAGAGTTGAGGTGTAAGCCCTTGATAATGCAATTCTCTGCTAAGAGAGAGTTCAGGTGAAAGCCCTTGATAATGCAATTCTCTGCTAAGAGAGAGTTGAGGTGTAAGCCCTTGATAATGCAATTCTCTGTTGAGAGAGAGTTGAGGTGTAAGCCCTTGATAATGCAATTCTCTATTGAGAGAGATTTGAGGTGAAAGCCCTTGTTTCCACCCTCTGGGAGAAGCTATGGCGGATGTCATGTGTGTGACTCCATGACAACATCATGTGAGGGAATCCATGATGATTTTATTTATACCATCTATGGAAGTAGCCATAATGGTTAATATCACGTTGAGGTGATATTCTATTTTGTTTTCATTCTAATATGATGTGTCTTGTGCAGATGGAAGTTCATCCCTAGCTGAGAGGGAGTGTTGATGTTATTGATTAGCTTCGGTCTGCACTTCCCAAGAAGAAAAGAATAAATTAAATGTATAGCCTCTAGGCTATTTAATTTATATCATACAATATACTTGCTAAGGGCCGACCCTTATAGCTCGCCTATCCTTGTCTCACCTTGAGCCGACTCCAAGATATATTATTTGTTTATCATTTATTATGTTTTCCAAGAAAGGCCGACCTAAATGAAGAGGCACCTTGTGTTGTATAAATACAAGGTCAGTTTGTCATTGTAATCCAATCACTCAAGCAAGTTTGCATTTCCTTAAGAGCAGAATTCGCACCATATAGCAGCAGTCCGATTTTAAGGAAGAAGATATTCATTTGTATCTAGTGCATCTAGGAGAGGTGCAAATATTATCTATTGTATAAATTCGGCATTGAGTTATGCCTGAGTTGTAAGCAGATTTCTGCCATTGTTCTATATTATAGAAGAGATTCATTGCTGGGTTTTTCTCCCTCAAGAGGAGGGTTTTCCCAGGGTATCTTTGTGTGTTCATTGTCTTATGTGTTGTAATTCTTTTAAGTGCTTTCATTATTCAATTTGATCTAAGAAACACTAACAAG